>VDFB02076072.1:0-61625 GCA_007258455.2 Sequoia sempervirens
TTTTCTATTTTTTGATTAATTTCTAAGCAAACTAGTCCTTTAACCTAAAAAATTAGGCTTTTTTTTTTTTTAATAACTTTTTTTTGGTTAAGTTTCTTGTAAAAAAAAATTATATAGCATCAAACTTCAGACAATTCTCTACACAATGAAAAATAAAATATTCAAAAAATGTTTATTTTAGGTCCAATTATGTTGTCCATACACGTTGATTTTTAAAAATAGCAATTAAAGCCAACGAAAAATTTAAAAAATATATATTGAACAAAAAATTACAAAGAAAATTTCACATCAATCTTCATGTTGTTAGCTTTCTTTTCCAAAAAGGAATTAGAAAAATACTTTTATTTGGGTCAAAAAGTGGTGTTCGTGCACGTGCTTGGTATGGTTAAAAAATAGGGACTTTTAAAAAGTGGTTTTTATAGATCCCTATCAAAATTTAATTTTTATAATCTAGGTATTTGAATAATTTACATATTTGGAAACTAGATTCAAAATGTCAAATTTCATATTACTGACTTTTTTTAAGATTCATTATGTAAGTGCCTCAAATTTTCAGTCCAAGTGTGACAAATTCTGAAAAACAGCAAAAACACTTCCACTTTTGGAGCTTTTTGTGTACCCAACTTCTTGCATCAGCCCTGCAACTGAAGATAATTGAACCATAACTGAACTGAATTGAATTGAACTAAACTAAATTGAACTGAATTGAACTGAACTAATACTAAACTGAACTCCATGCATGTAAACATTAATTCCTAACTTCTAGGATCTTTACATGCATTATTGAAGTGTTATCTTTTTCCAAACAGTTAACTTAACTCAAGGTGAGTTCCACCTTCCATGTGGGCACCCCATGTACTCCTATTTTGTAGGAGTTCTTCTTGGACGTCCCCACATGTTCTTATCATTTAGAATTAATTAAAAATGTCAATTTACATGTTCATTTCATTCGAATTTAATCTCTTTCTAATCCTAGTGTTGAGGAACACTTTCCAAGGATTTAGGAGATACATGAAATATGTTTAGGATTTCAATTAAATGACATCTTATTCCCAACATTCTCTCACTTGAGATTATACATTGCAATTATTATAAACATGGAATCGTTCTTATAAATCAAGTATAGGACTCAAGGCCAATGGCCTTCCTGCACCAACTAATCAATTCATGCCAACTTCAAATGCAACCTACATAATCATGAAGCTCCAAGCAAATGATTAATACTCAAAACCAAGAGAACATATCTATAGGAACTCATTTCATAAGATAATTTGTAGCATTAATCAAAGTGTCAACTTTCTCTATTAATAACTTCCCACTCTCAATCATTTCTTGCACAAAGTGATATTGAACATCAACATGCTTAGTACGAGCATGATACATAGGATTTTTGGCTAAACAAATAGCACTTTGACTATCACATTCAAGTTTAACTTACTTGCAATGAAAACGAATACCTTTCCCAAGTCTCTGTAACCAAACTGCCTCTTTGGAGGCATGTGAAACCGTCGAGTGTGTCGAAGTCATGTCCAACCAAGGTGTAGGCTTCTCGTTCTTTACTATTGAAAAAGCTTTTCTTACAAGTAACCATTCCAACATATATCTCTTACCATAAGAGAAATCAAGCCTCACCTATTTCTCCAAGTATCCATGAGGACCTATAACCAACCAATCCATGCCAAACTCCAAATGAAACATAGCACTATCATGAAGTAATCAAGTAAATGATTAATGTACCCAATACATAAGAGAACTACACAAGATCAATGTCAAAGCTCCAATTATGAATCAAGAACATAAACATAACAACATGATCTAACCATCTCCTCCAAGGAGATCACATGCATCATAACATACATAAACATCCTAGTCTCAAGAGAACAAGTACCATTCCAAACTCTAAACGCATATCAAGAGTAAACCATGACATAATAGCAACCACTCTAAACAAAGAAAAAACATATCCCTAATTACATGAAGATAACCTTACCAATGATGCATCCACATCACTACCAACAAATCCCATTGAACCATGGTGTGAGCTACACATGGCATCAAGACTACCATCCTCTTCATGAAGATCACTCTTTAACATCAAGCAAAGAGTCATCACTTACATTTTTACATGAAATGATCAATGCATGATTACTGTCATCCGAGGATTCCTCTGTAGAAGAATCAAAACTCTTTTTCTTGTTCTTACAATGCTTCTTCACATGTCTTGGTTTCCCACAGTTCCAACACTTTACCTTACTTTGTCCTTTAGACTTACCCTTCCCTTCCTTGTCTCCCTTAGGTTCCTTTTTCTCAGGCCTACCTTTTACAAACAAGGCATCTTGGATTTCCATTTTAGACTTCCTCCTCATCTCCTCTGATAGAGAGTAGGAATTATATTGTCCATCTTCGAATCTACACCACTACCACTGATAGCAATAATTAGATTTTCCCAAGATTCTGGTAAAGAATAAATTAACAAAATCCATTTATCTTCATCTTCTAGCTTTACATCTACAAATTCTAATTGACTTAGAATCAAATTAAAAGAATTCAAATGATTTGCAACAGAATCACCATCTTTCATCTTTAAAGAATACAACTACCTTTTCAAATACAACTATAAGTAAGACTTTTGGTTTGATATATATCACCTATATTCTCTTCCACAACTTATATGCAAAAGTTTCTTTTGAAACATATAAGAGAACAACATCAACAAGACATAATCTTATGGTCCCTCTTGCCTTCTTATCAAGCTTATCCCAATCCTCATCTAACATCGTTGTAGGTGACTTTGTCTCATTACCAACAACTAACCATTGATCTCTCTCTTTAAGGAGATCCTCCATTTTTAGTTTTCACATCTCATAATTAGATCCATTGAATCTTTCAATATCTAAATGAGAATTAAAACTCATTGTAACAAACTTATTTTTCAAAATCAGCAATAACACAATAGTAAAAGCTCCCACTATAGCCAAAAAAACTTCAAACTTTTAAGAGAAAGGCATCCCAAACTCTACCCCAACCATTAGCTCTTATACCAAATGTTGAAATGGAGGTAATTATGTAGCTTAATACTTTGTAAAACTATGAGATTGTAGATCTAATTAAGTGTTCTTTGTTACAATTTTTTTATGGATGATTATCTGTTTAGATTCATTTTACCATTTGTAGAAGTAGATAGAAGATTATAGAAGAATAAGACCAGAAGATAGAAGTGACACAACATATACCGTGGAGAAACCCTTTTAGGAAAAAAATCCACCACCATAATCAATAGTGCTTGTATTATTTAACCTTAGAACAAGATTACAATAATTATTTATCAATCCTTGCTTGAGATGCTTCCTTTGCCTTCAATAATTCTTCTTCACAACTTGAAATAATATCTGATTAAAACTCTCTTCAACTTGCTGCAATTTATAGACAATAATGAGCCTTGTAAACTCCAAAGAGTTTACAATTAATAAGCACAAAGCTTATCTCACAAAACCTATGCCTATTCTTTGCAAGTGGAGTTCTTCTGTGAAAAACAATGTCAAACCAAGTCCTTCATCAATTTGGGTGTCCCAAACTGAAGTCATAACTCAACGCTGATTACAAAGATATCTTGTAAGCTTCTCCTCAAAGTTGGTGCCCAAGAATGGGCCCACTTAACTCATCCTTATAAAATATCTTCTCATGCAAAAGTGTTAACTCCAAGATGCCAACTTGGGCGCCCAAGGTGGGTCCAAGTCAATCTTTGTTAATTGAAACATATATCTCCACCATTCATGCAAATATCATGCATGATTGATCATCCCCACTTAACTGAATGTATCACCTGTTATTTGCCATGCAACTTAAGTCATTAGTCATGCATTCCAAGTCAACTGAAGTCAACTAGCATTCAACTGAAATTAACTACATGCAACTGAACATAACTAAACCATAACTAAATTGAACTGAATTGAATTGAACTAAACTAAACTCCATGTATGTAAACATTAATTCCTAACTTCTAGGATCTTTACATGCATAACTGAAGTGTTATCTTTCTCCAAACAGTTAACTTAACTCAAGGTGAGTTCCACCTTCCATGTGGGTGCCCCATGTGCTCCTATTTTGTAGGAGCTCTTTTTGGATGTCCCCACATGTTCCTATCATTTAGAATTAATTACAACTTTCAATTTACATGTTCATTTCATTTGAATTTAATCTCTTTCTAATCCTAGTGTTGGGGAACACTTTCCAAGGATTTAGGAGATACATGAAATATGTTTAGGATTGGAATTAAATGGCATCCTATTCCCAACACTCTTATGCTTGAATTTTTGTTGAGGTTGATCTAAACAATCCTTTTCCTGATTCTATAGAAGTTTGTGTTGGATCCTCTTCTTGGATTCAACAACTCGATTATGAA
The DNA here is from genome assembly GCA_007258455.2 of Sequoia sempervirens. Lineage (NCBI taxonomy): Eukaryota > Viridiplantae > Streptophyta > Pinopsida > Cupressales > Cupressaceae > Sequoia > Sequoia sempervirens. The sequence continues at coordinate 4,403 of VDFB02076072.1, forward strand.
ACTCTCCCTTTTCGTTGTCAAGTTTGTCATGAGTATAGGCATTTGCAAAGGAGATGCCCTCAGTTTAACCAGGCATCTATTGTAGTTAAGATTTCAGCTAAGACTGCTCCTAAGAACAATAATGGAAAGGCTCCTATGGTGGAGGGGGATTCAAATATGTTTTGTTAAGCCTCATAATAAGGGGAGGGGTCAAAAGAGAACCCTCATGGAAAGAAAAAATGATGGGATCTTTAATCATTTTGATGCTTTGGATGACTTGGTTTAGGAAGAGGGAATTCCAGTTGGGATTCCTCCTGGGACTAGTTTGTTAGAAGTAGTCTCACAAGAGGATGAAGAAGCCAGGAATCATAACTTGGCTGGGGAGAACTTATAGGTTAGTTAGAGGCTGGTCAAATGGAAATGGATGTTCCTCTTCAGCTACAAGATGCCTCCAATCTTGTGGAATCTTTGGTTTTGAAGGAGGATATAGTTGTGGTGGTTTTGAAGGATGATAGGGCTATGGTGGTTTCTCCTTCTTCACAGGTGGTCAATTCTCTGGATTCAAATAAAAATGGAGTGGTTACATAGGCTTTGGGTTTGCAACAAAATCCCCTTAAGAAGGGCCCCCTAGAGAAAGCTTCTAAGGTGGGTCGCAAGAAAGACCTTGAGAAATTTAAGTTAATGGGTGAGACTCTGGTGGAATCTAGGTTGGTGAAAACCCTAGAATCTCATTTCTCTCACCCCCCTAAATGATTGTTATTTCATGGGATGTGAGGGGTTTGAATAGCAGCCCTAAACAAAAGGCTAGATTCATGAGATGATTGGTTGTCATTCTCCTGATATTGTCTTTATTCAGGAGACTAAGTTATCAGTGGATGGTATGTTGAGTAGAGTCTCTAGTGTTTGGCCTCAAGGGTGTTGTCAGTGTGTTGGTGCTTTTGGTAGCTCTAGAGGTGTGGCTTGTTTGTGGGATCCATGAAAGGTTGTTCCTCGGTACTAGATCTCGAGTCGCTCTTCTATCTCTATGATTTCTTTGAGTTTAGAATCTGGTGAATCCTATCTCTTCACTAATGTTTATGCTCCCACTAATATGATGGGTAAGTTCCAACTTTGGACTCACCTTAGTTATGTTCAATCTCTTGTTCCTTGGCATCCTTGGATTATGGCTGGAGACTTTAATGTTGTTTCTTGTTTAGAGGAGAAGAGAGGAGGCATTGCCAAGCTGGACTCTACTACTCTTCTTCTTTTAGACAACATGGCTAGGTTGAATCTAATTGATGTGAAACCTAATAATGGAATTTTCACTTGGAATAACCGAAGGTGTGGTGACACTTCTATTTCTGAGAGGCTAGATAGGTTTCTTGTCTCCTATTTTTGGGTTGGCGATAGTTGGACTACTAGCTCTAAGATCCTGGATTGGAGAGGCTCAGATCATTGGCCGATTAAAATTTCAATTGTTCCTTTTAGAGTTTGTAAGAATCCTTCTTTCAAGTTCCAACTCATGTGGCTTTGGGATCCTTCTCTCCATGAGCTAATGGTTGATTGGTGGTGTATGGGGAGACTCGCCTATGGTACGACTATGTACGCCTTTGTCAATAGATTGTCATTTGTGAAATATAAACTTAAGAAGTGGAATATGCAATGTTTTGGAAATCTTCACCACAATAAGTTGTTAGCTTAGGATCATTTAGACTCTATCACTTGCCAAATTCATGATCTTGGTCTCACAGTTGAGTTGTGTAGGGAAGAGACTTTGGTAGCTAAGGCTCTCGAAGAATGGGAGATAAGGGAGGATATTTTTTGGAAGAAAAAGTCCCGAATTGATTGGCTTCAGGAGGGTGATAGAAATACTGCCTTCTTACATCACTTTGTTGCAACTAGGAGAAATGGTAATATGATAAGGTCTCTTGTTTCTTCTTCAGGGGTTCAACTTTCTTCTCAGGTTGAATTTTCTTGAGAGGCTTCTTAGTTCTTTTCGACTCTTTTTACTGAGGATTCTCCCCCAGTGAATTCCAAGGAAAATTCTATTTTATCTTGTATTCCTTCTTTGGTTTCTCCTGAGATGAATGAGGCTCTTTTACAACCCATCTCTACGCAAAAATTGGAGATTATTGTGTTTCAAATGAAAAAAGGTAAAGCCCCTGGACTTGATGGCTTTCATGTTGAATTTTTTCAAGTATTTTGGGAGATTATCAAGGTGGATCTCTTGGAGGTTGTTTAGGAATCTTAGAGGAATAAGGAAATGTTGAAGGCCATGAACTCCACTTTTCTTGCTCTTATTTTGAAGAAGGAAGGCATGTGTTCCTTGGATTAGTTTCGCTCCAATTCCCTTTGCAATGTGGTTTATAAAATCATTACAAAAATAATTGCAGAAAGGCTTAAGCCTTGGCTCAACTCTTTGATTTCCAATGAGAAGGGGGGGTTTGTGGTAGGCAAACAAATTCTGGATGGGGTTGTTATTGCTACTGAGGCTATTCACTCAATGGCAGTCTCTAAGGATAAGGCTATGTTTATCAAATTTGATATGGAATAATCTTACGACCAGGTCAAATGGGCCTTCTTACAGAAGGTTCTCTTAGCTTTTGGATTTGACAGAGAGTGGGTTATTTGGATAATGAGTTGTGTGACTTCTTCTTCCTTTTCAATGCTTATCAATGGGGAGCCTTCAATTTTATTTGGAGCCTCTAGGGGTCTTCAACAGGGGGATCCTCTATCCCCTTATTTGTTCATCATTATGGCTGAGGGGCTAGGGAGGTTTATCAAGTCCCATGTTCATTGTGGGGTGATTCAGGGGTGGCGTTGGGGTAACACTTTGCGACCTTTATCTCATCTTCAATTTGTTGATGATACTTCTTTAATGGGAGTGGCTAAAATAAATGAAGTTGTGAATATAAGGAAGACTTTGGATAGGACTGGATTGAATGCATGAACTAAAACTAAAACTTCGGTGATGCACCTAATTGATATTTATGAGCAGATTGATTCACAACTGATTATTATGGAATCTATTTTCACAACTCAGATTGGGTAATCTAATTACATAAATGTTTCATCTGAAGGCCTGATAATCCATTCTTAATGAAGGAAAATGATATTTTCACAACCTAAAGGAGAGGATAAATTAATAGCACAACTTATGATCTGTAACTAAAATTGCTTTTTCGTGTACATGTATTCATGAATGTGATAGGAATTTAAAGGATTTGAAATCAAACACATTAAATTCGCATCTTAAACATTCAATAAATACAAAACTCTTGAATCTGAGAAGGCTAATACTGAATTTGGTTAAAAATTTTAATGATAAAAAGTCCTCTACTTTCTTTTTCAATACCCCTCAGATTATTTAGTCTAGGATTGCTTAGATTCTTCTATTTCAGATTGACACTCTTCCTCTAGTTTATTTAGGGATTCCCCTTACAGTGGGTCCTCAACCAAAAGTTTTTTGGCAGGATGTTTTGGATAAATTCCATAGGAGGGTTAGTCATTGGACTCACAGGTGGCTCTCTTCAGCGAGTCGTGTGGTTCTACTCAAATCTGTGGTACAATCTCTTCCTATTTACCGTTGCTTTGTGCAAGTTGCCCCTACCAGATTTGTTAAGGAGTCTGATACCCTCACCCGTCAATTTCTTTAGGCAGGTAACCTTCTCAATTCAAAGTGGATTTTGGTGAAGTGGGAATCTGTTTGTAGGCCAAAACAAGAGGGTGGTATTGGTCTCAAGTCTAGTAGTTTAATGGGCCAGGCTTTAGCTACTAAGTTGTATTGGTGCTAGTGCACCTGCCAGGATCAAGATTGGGCGATAATTCTCAATCATAAGTACCTCAATGGGGTGAACCCTTATGATGTTCCTTGATATTTCCTCCAAGGGAAAGGGTCTATGATTTGGGATACTCTCAAGAAAGGGGCTAAGCTGATAAAGGATGGTTTCTTTTGGATATGTAATAAGGGTTCAGACTTGCCCTTTTTTGGTATGATTATTGGGATGGTTATCCCTCTATTATTTCTATGTTTCCTCATTTGCAACCCCTCTGTGATAGCTTGATGGGATTTGGTTGGTGTAAGGTGGACTTCAAAACTATTCAGGTCTTGGGTCAGGTGGAGGTGTGGCGTTGGAAGGTTCCCCAAGAGTGGCCTTCTGGTGGGACTGAGGAGGAGAGGCAAGAGCTAGCTAGAATTTTGGCTGGTAGAATGTGTAGCTCTCTTCAAGATAAGGACATTTTGGCTTGGATTCTGGATCTGAAGGGAAGATTCTCGATTGCTTTTAGATATATGGAGCTAGATAGATAGGTGTATGGAATGGTTGGGGTCCCATGATGGAAACATGTTTGGAATAAATTTTATTGGTCTAAGTGCAATTTCTTTTTATGGTTGGTTATTCAGAATAAATGTCTTACTTGGGAAAATCTACGGAAAAGAGGCTTCCAGGGTCCTTCCATCTTTGTTTTGTGTAGTAACAGTGAGGAGTGTACTTCACACCTTTTCTTTTAGTGTCCTTATGCTAGGAGTATTTGGCATTTTTGGTGGGGGGTTTGGGGACATCCCTGTGTTCATGCCTCTTCTTTGATAGAGTCTTGGGAAAGCTTGGGGCGACCCTCGACCGAGGTGGATTTTCTTTAGATTGCTTGGATTATTGGCCCTACCTTTATTATTTGGCATCTTTGGCTTGAGAGAAACAAAATAATTTTTCAGGATGTGAAGCAAGAAGGGGATCTTTTGTGGAGAATGATCTTTAGCAGGGTCCAGGAGACTATTTTACCAAAGTGTGACCTATTGGTTATTATGGATTCAAGTGATATGTCCTTTGTGAGGAATCTGCACTTGGAGGGTAGAGGGTTTGGTTTCCCTATTAATAATGGCCCTCATCAGGTCAAGAGGAAGGTTTATAGGGAGGGTTGGTGGCGATCTCCCCCTCTAGGAGTTTTGAAAATAAATATTGATGGATCTTCTAGAGGGAATCCTGGGCATGTTGGGATTGGTGGTATTGGCAGAGACAGTAGTGGAGGTGTGGTTTTCTTCTTTTTTGTTTATAACCATGGGTCACCATTCTAATAATCTTATTGAGGCTCTTGCTATTTTACATGTTATTGAAAGAGGTTTTTTTATGGGTTGGAAGAGGATTATTTGTGAATCTAATTCACGAATTGCAGTTGATATGTTAAATGAGCAGATATTTGATGGTGTTAACTGGAAACTGGCTATTGTGATCAAGCAGATTGTGAAACTGTGCAATTTTTTGGAATTTGTTTCCTCTTGTTATATTCCTAGGGAATGGAATAGGGTGGCTGATCTTCTGGCGAAATGGGCTTTTGAGCATGGGGAGAGGTGGAATATAGGTGATTGGGGACTTTTATCCTCAAAGCTTTCTTTGTCCCTTAATAAGTTAATCATGGAGGACCTTCATATGTAATTGGCTTCTTGGTTGGGTTCCTCTAAGGACTTTGGTAGGGTGTCTGGTTGGTGGTTTTTGAAGGTTTTGACTGCTCTTTGTATTGTTCTTTCGATTCAATAAATTTTTACCCCCTTTCTTAAAAAAAAAAAATGATTTGTTTCCATAATAATATAATATTATATAATATAAATATTATATTATATTATTATATAATATAAATATTATATTATATTATTATATAATATTATAAAATACATATATAATATAATAATAACCCGTAGCATACCACAATCTGCAAGTGTGATCTATTGGCTTTGGCGGTGGTGCGGTATAATAATATAATATTATAATATTATATAATATAAATATTAAATTATATTATTATATAATATTATAAAATACATATATAATATAATGTACTGTACAACAGTGAAGGAGGAGCAGCGAGTGTGCGGTGAAACACGAAAACGGGACAAGAAAAATATTATATTATTATGGAAACAAATTATATTATAATATGATTTGTTTCCATAATATTTATTGAAAGGAGATTTATGAACTAAAAATTATATATTTTTTATTCCATTTTGAAAAATCTGTTTTAGCGGCAAAATAAAAAAAACTCTATTGCCCGCCCTAATTTCATTTTGATAAACATTCTCTAAAGTTCGCCCAACCTAATTTCATTTTGATAAACATGCTCTATTTAAGCCCTAGTTGAAACCCTATTTTCAGTTGCAGCTCACTGAATGGAGAAGTGAAAGGTGAATACTAGTGAGAAAGAGTTTTGAGGAGTCGAAACCAATAGCGGCAGGGAAAGCTCCAAAAAATGGAGTTGAAGCCAGTAGTGACAGGGAAAGCAATGATTTTATTTTCCAAATGAAAATTTATGCATCTATTTTTATTTTTATGCATTTATTTTTCCTTAAATTTATGCATTTATTGAATAGTGCCATGGAGTCAAGCCGAGGTTGAGTTTTGAATGGATTGTAGTGTAACCCAAAATATTTTGGGCACACATGCAGTAAAAGGGCTCGAGGAACAACTCCAATTCGATGCAAAGGTGCCATACACATTGGGTTGGATGGGACTCGAGGGTCATCGAGTGTTCTTGGGGCACAATGCCCAGGACTAGCACTCAAGACCCATACACCCCTGTGCATTGAAGGCCAAGGTGCATGAATGGAACGACAAGTATGCAAATTTTCTCTTCATGAGAATCTTACTTGGTTGTCCCATTCTCGGAGTTGGATGTCATGGAACGGACTTAGGAATAGTCTACAAGCCACTCGCCTAAGAAGGAGTGCACCAAGTTGCACTAGAAATGGTTAAATTTTTCCTTAAATTTTTGTATGCAGGGGATTTTGAGAGTGAACATTTTTGGTTATAAAGTTATGAGATAGAAGGAAGACACCCTTATTTAGGTTGAAAAGAATCAAGCTTACAAATTTTTCTACAAAACAGTTGTGACTAACACACTTCCCTTACAGTTTCTAAAAGAATCTTCAAGAGGCTTTGTAAGGACATATTTGTTTATATTTTTGTAAATATTGTGATCAAATCTAAAATTTCCTATGTAATAGGTACCCTATATAGCATATCCATTGCCAAATTTGTGCTCTCTTTCCTGTATTTCATCATTGAAATAAATTGTTAAAGAAGTACCATCCATTTTTTAGTGTATTTCATCATTTTCTCCATTATGTTGTTTTGTAGGGGTGGTCATGGTAGAGGATGAGGATGTGGAAAACTAGCATTACAATATATGAATGTCTGCTCTATGATGCTTGGAATTTTAACAAAATTCATTATATTTTTACCTTGGTTTCTGCCAAAGAGTTTCCCCTTGCGAGGGATGGCTGTTTTTTGTAAATCTCGGTTATCACTGAGACATTGAACATGGCCATTTTTTGTAAATCTCAGTTGTCACTGAGACATTGAATGTAAGAGGTTTTAATTTTCCAATGAGGCTTAATGAAGTAAATTTTTAGAGTGGTTTTTCTTCCACTCATAAATATTGTGTTGTGGCTCCTCTTGTGTCTGATCAATCATATTTGTTCAAGCATTTTAGTCTTCACTTCATGGTGCTTCTCTCAACATTTGAATATCTATGATACTTGAAATTTACATGCATAAATTTATGAAGACTAATTAAGTTAGATTTGATTTGTAAATGACTAAACCAAATAAATGATTAAACCATGACTAAATAAATGACTATCGTGACTAAATAAATGACTATCATGATTAAAATAAATGACTACAATGATTAAATAAATTATTACAATGACTAAATAAATGACTACAGTGACTAAATAAATGACTACAATGACTAAAATAAATTACTACCATGACTAAATAAATGACTACCATGACTAAATAAACACCTACCATGAATAAATAAGCAACTATCATGACTAAATAAATGACTACCATGACTAAATAAATGATCAATTAACAACAATCAATGACTAAATTAATAACTAAATATACCACCAAATTGATCAACCAAAACAACCAATAAATGACTAAAAATGGTTTAATCATGAATTTGGTGTGTTATAAATGACTGGTAATAAACTACTAATTTGGTCACGTGACCAAACTATTGATCACGTGACCAATTTTTAGTAGGCTTTTTAGTCACTTCTATTTTTGTACTAGTGATTGAATCCTTTTGTCTTTGTCTAGGGTTTTTTGGAAGGGTTGGAGGAGAGTTAGGTATTATAGGGTTGTCTTCAGGAATTATTCATTCAAATTTGGCTTTGGATTAGAGTTTATAGGATCTGCTATAAAAATAAAAATAAAACATGAAATTCATAAAAAAAACAAGTTAGTGTTTCAAATGCAAACCAAATTTGATTCCAATAATCTAAAACTTAATTCTTAGCTCTTCTATGGTGTGGCATTGTGGAGCTACTTGTGAAAATTGCAAACCATGAAGCCATTTTGGAGAGAAAAGGAGGAAAGGGTGAATTGAAAGTCATGGTCATAGGTTGCAAAATGAGTGGTTTTTTTTTTTTGTTTTTGTTTTTAACTAAAAAAGGTGCTCATGTTATGTTGATCTCAAAATGCACTCATATCTTGAGCTTAACATAACACGAGTGAGTTTTTTAAAACTAAAAATGTGAGCACATTTTGTAAAAATGAAAACGTGAGTTCATTTTGGAAGTCACAAAACACACTCGCATTTTCTTTAATTTTGGCACAATGGCCAAATTTTTTTACACTATTTTTACACACATGCTCCTCTTAAAATGAAGTATTGTAAGACAAAGGGCCTTAAGGTATACCTTGTCTCTATTATCAGTGTTTGTATTGGGTGATATACAATAATTGACCTTCCTCATCTTCCAAGGTGTGGAACTCAGGTCTCCCATGCTTCTCCTTAGAAATACTAGCGATCCTTTTATATTTGCAATTGACCTTCTTTTGATGACAATGTGGACAATACTTTGCCAAAATTGTGATTGCCTCTTGTTGCTTATTCTTCACATGTAAGGTGTCCAATTGAGTCACCAAATGGTTGTTAATATCTTCTTTCATATTGATAGAATATTATTGAGCTCCACTCTAGAGACACTTGTAGATGTCTTGGTGGTCAGAGCTTTAGAACCATTGGTTTTATTCATGGTTGATGATGAGACAAAAAATATGTCTCATTTATTAGCCAAATAAAAACATGTATTTTGCTTAATTGTGAAGTTTCTCAAGATTGAACATGATGAAGAAAGTAACAGATTTTTAGTTAGAGCAGTCAAGATTTCATCATATCTTAAAAATTACGATCTAGGTTCTTAAGATTTTTGGACAGAAATTAGGAGACAAGAAGGCGAAAAAACCCATTAAATTGCACGAAAACCTAGTTTTTGGTTTGAGAGAAAACTTCACCAATCCGATGCTCTGAAACTTTGCTTTCATGCTCCGAAATTTCTAGAATTTGTTCATTTGTTTGCTTCCATGCTTCAGAATTTTCAGAGCTAAGAAGGATCTATGTGAAGGATTATTTATGAAGAGGTTGAGCAATTTGGGCTTCTATGAGTAGTTAAGAGACAACTGTTGAGAGCATCTAGGGGGTAGTCCAAGCATTAAGGCAGGTTGTTGAGTTGTGCAAACAAATGGAGCATATATAGGAGACAATTTTGGGTAGTTTGAATCTTTTTGCAAGCATCTAAGAACGTTTTTATGAGCTTAATGATACACAAGGGAAAGACATGACCTTTTTAGCAGTCAAATATCTTTTTGGAACTTGTTTAGGGGCTACAAAATAGACATATTTATTTTGAACAACCAAAGAATATTGACTCAGCAAGATGAAGTAGAGATTTATCTTTTTCCCTCAACACATGTTCTTATCTTCTAGCAAGTTGTTGCACAACAATTAAGGCTCATCGTTCAAATTAGTTGACGAAAAGAATTATTTATATTCATTGTAATTAAAGAATCAAATGGGAAAGAGTTTTATAAAATAATAGAGTTCAATTTCTAGCAGTAGTAGTTGTTTTGCAGTTTCATTTCTTAGCAGTTATTTCATTTTTAGCTCTTTACATTTGTAGTATTTCATTTTACAAGTTTTTTAGGATAGATTTGATTCAAGAATTTCATTTATAAGCTCTTATATTAGATTTGATTCCAACAGTTTCTTTCATGCATTGTCTTTCAATTTTGTTTGTAAAAAAAATGTCATGCAAATGATTTCTTCTCCCTCTTGCATATTGCCATGAACACCGCCTTGGATTGATATTTATAATTAAATGATGAGGAATGCAGTGACACTCATCATTTTTGGTGTCATTTCCGAGGAAATGTGTCATTAGGGAAGGGAGCAAATTAGTTTGACAACCTTTTAGATTTAGAAGTTCCTCAAGAAAGATTCATCTCTCAAACCCCCCCCCAAAATACCAGCTCTAAAGAGAAACCCCCCTATCTATTTCAAAATATCCTTAATCGGAGAACCATCACTCCAAGTCCTAGCAAATGATATTTCTTAAAGGAAAGAATTGATGGATTATTATTTACAAGAGGTGAAAAATACAATGAAGAGAACTTATTTTCATTACAAAAGCTTGCAAAAAAAATACTTATTTAAAGACCTACAAATTCTAAGAATGGCTGCCTAATCAGATTTTTGAAGTCAAAGTAGGGTTGCCCAATCATAGATTTGAAGAACAAGGAGTTTTTTCTAGTCATGCATGCAACAGATCAGAAGGAAGGGTTGCAAGATCTCTCCAATCAGCCCATGTATTTGCTAGAATTTGAAATCATGGAGAAGGTTTCCATTTCAAAGGAAGGTGAAGCATTGAGTTTCAAAAAAATTGTCATCTTCTTTTCATTCTCTTCTCTCAAAAAATTTAATGCATGAAAACATACTTTCAGAAAGGGAAGATATTTTTTAGAACTAGTTAATGGTTATGTATAACCTCTCTACATCATTAAGTAGAGTAGGTTAGGGTAGGTTTTATTTTTGTAAATAAGTGATTTGCACATGTTATTTCCTCTTCTCTTAGGTTGTAAGCATGTACTTTTCTATGCAAGTTGCTGCTCTAAAAATTTGTAGCAAATATTTTGGCATTATGGATGATTGGTTAATGCAACAAAAATAATGATGAAATAATCTAAATTGGTATTCAATGTAAAAGATCAAGTTGTAGCTCTCAAAATTTGAAGAAATTCTTTGCATGCAACATGGAGAAAATGAACTACAATTCATGCATGATGGTTGCATGGAAAACTAAGATAAAATCAGGAGCTATCAGGAGCTACTTAAAGCAACTACTAAAAAAAAAGAATTTGAAGGCTCATTATGAGTTGCAAAGGGACCTGCAACATTTTAGGTGTAGGGGAGATGATGAGACAAAAAAAATGTCTCATCTATTAGCAAAAAAAAACATGTATTTTGCTTAATTGTAAAGTTTATCAAGATTGAGCATGATGAGGAAAGTAAGAGATTTTTAGTTAGAGCAGTCAATATTTCATCATATGTTAAAAATTACATTATGGGTTTTTGATATTTTTGGACATAAATTAGGAGATGAGAAGGTGAAAAAACCTATTAAATTTCACGAAAACCCAATTTGTGGTTTGAGAGAAAACTTTACCAGTTCGATGCTCCAAAACTTTGCTTCCATGCTTCGAAATTTCTAAAATTTGTTCATTTGTTTGCTTCCATGCTCCAAAATTTTTAGAGCTAAGAAGGATCTAAGTGAAGGATCATTTATGAAGAAGTTGAGCAATTTGGGTTTCTATGAGCAATTAAGAGACAACAATTGAGAGCATCTAGGGGCAATTCCAAGTATTAAGGCAGGTTGTTGAGTTGTACAAACAAATGGAGCATATCTAGGAGACAATTTTAGTCAATTTGAACCTTTTAACAAGCATCTAAGAGCTATTTTATGAGCTTTAATGATACACAAGGGAAATACATGATTTTTTCAATAGTCAAATTTCTTTTTGGAGCTTGTTTAGGGGCTACAAAATAGGCATATTTGTTTTGAACGACCAAAGAAAATTGAATCAGCAAGATGAAGGAGAGATTTAACTTCTTCCCTGTTATGAAATAACTTGCACAATAGAAGAATATGATATGAAATATGCTGTAAATACTTGATAATAACTAAAAATAATAAGCCACTTCGAGGGGGAAAACCTCCAAGTATCTCTAATGTGAACACACTTCACAATATGATGATGAAATGAGACTCACAACCTCCTATATGTACCTATTTATGCCTAGGATATCACCTAGGCTGACTTAGACAACCCTATATAAGACCTAGACTGATCCAACCGATTAAATAATAATATAATAATGATAACATGACTTAATTGGGAGTTAAGATAGCCACAAACCAACTATTCATAACCCGATGTACACTAATATTAAGAGCGTAGCATTCCCTCAACACATGTTCCTATCTTCTAGCAAGTTGATGTGTAATGCCCCGTCGTGTGAACCCCAAAGGACAACAAAACACCGCATTTTTTTGTTTGTTTGAAAGTGAAACATTGTATAAGATGGAAATGTACAATCTTAACATGAAAAGCAATTATGCACTTGCAAAGTTATCTACGTCCTCTAGGGTACATGGAACGGTCATTACAAACACTAAACTTTTATCCAAATGAAAGCGAAAGAGAAACATAAGGATAACATACATTCATCCATAATTATAAGAGAGATACAATATTTTATTGTGATTCAATTTGAATAGTTTCATGTTACAATTGTGGAGCATATTTCCATAGATACAACACATCATATATACAATGGTACATTAAATAGAGCTTCCCTTATATCATCGGGAAGAATACATTGAGTACATAAATAAGGTTTATGGTACAAAATGAAGGAAAATCTTCATCCAAGCGAAGCTCTGGAACTCTACATCCGCATCTGTATCGCGAACACATCTTGGGACCCCAATGGGTGCATAACACGTTCCACCTGACCACGTGGACCCGAAGCTCCACCCTCGGTGCTAGGAAATGACAAGAAAGGGTCCACATCCAAACAAGATCAAGCAAACAAGACTAACATCAACATTGTCAAAGAACAACTTAACAAAGTACATCAACAAGTACATTAACACTTCCAGAGGCTACCAAGCAAAGAAGAGTAAACAGATACTGTGGGAGAGTGTCATCGCATAGCCTTACATGGATTATCCAGGCAACCTATCATAAGGTAATGCCTCCATCTATGGTTATCTAGGTAGCCTATCTCAAGGCACCGCTCCATAGGGTGACTCATGCGAGACCACTTACCTTTCGTGAGGACAAGGCAGTGATCTTACCAACCATGTCTTCTCATTTCATCCTTAGTCTGTGAAAGCACTAACGGTATGGGTGAGGCACATCATTAATCTTGTTTAATGTTTAGCTACCCAAACCCACTAGTTTATTAATTATATTATCACTTGTTTAGGAAACTCTTCCATGGGTTATCCTAACAGCCCCTTTGTGCATCGACCCCCATGAAGAGCCACCCTCCCCAACAGTTCCACAACAAAGCTCACAACCACAAGGGGTGTACCAACATAAAAGCCATAAAATGAAAACACATGCGATGCATCGACCATCTCGCTCATAGTCACCACCAAAAAGCAAAGAAATCATGGAACAAGCTACACCCACGAGCTCAAAATAGAATTACAATCAATGGAATCCAAAGGTCTATTCATGAGAAAATTCAACACACACAAAAAGGTTCCCATCACCTCTAGAAGTCTAACCACCTATCACCCCTGGCTTATCAAAAATGAAGTAACTTAAACAATTGGGTTCCCATCATATCCAAAATATGTCAATTCATAAAAAAAATAACTCAATAGCAAGATAACTAAAAGGATGACACAATCAACGTGGAACCACTAGCATGCATAATACCAAGAGTATCCAGAATAAATAGATAAGTATCTAAAAACATGTACAAGATTAACTATAAATGTCCATTAATGTAAACGTACACACAATCCAACCCTACTAAAGGTAATGTAGAGAATAATTAATTAATTATCTACATAATTAAATTTATTTCCACCATAAAATCCTTTGATCAAATAAGCGGGTGATCCCACAATAATGGTTTACAATTTTTGGCCAAACTAGACACTGATTTTTTTTTTAAAACTAAATCTTCACATTCGGGCACCTATAGCGGCTAAACCGTGAAGAATTTGAAGATGATGTAAACTAGAGTCTTGTCACATTTTGTTTGCAGATTCTAAAAATATTTTTTTCAAAATTTTTGGAATCAGATTCCACTTGTTTTTCCATCTCCCACGAAAATTAGTTTTTTTCAAAAAACAACATTTTTAAAAAGTGATGCACACCGTATAACGTATAACTTTTTTTCCATGAAGGATAAAATTCTAATTCTTTCAAATTTAGATTCGAACTCCGATATCTAGTGCTTCCATTTGGTTAGATAGTTTTTTATTGAATTTTTTTCTTTAATCAAGTTTCAAAGTCAAACCAATTACAATTAGGACATAGTGCAACCGTATAATGCATAACTTTTTGTATATATCGAAATTTAATTTTTTTTTCTATTAGATCAAGGACTTCAATATCTGGTGCACTCATTTTTTTTTTTTTGATAATCTGTTATTTTTCCACATGTGCAGAAAAGAGACCTTCATTTTCGATGAAAAACCTATGTTTAATAAAACTAAAATATCAAATACATAATAAAACCAAAACATATTAAAATTATATTTGTTGGATAGCTCGTTCTGAGGACTACCTGATTCTAGTTGGGTTTGTGAATATTCCTCCATTTTCATCCTCAAACCAAACTCTGAAGTGCCAAAATTCAAGTTTTTTTCTGTCTCAGGAGGGATGAGGAATAAAGGGGGTTCAAACAAACCCTCAGGGTTGAACCCCCCTTCTATAAGGGGTTTTGATGGCTTTTTTGGCGGGAAAGTATTAAGAGGGTTCAGCCAAACCTAGGTTCTACCGAACCCCTAATTGATTCGATCGAACCAATAGGTTCGTATGAACCCCTAAAATAAAGTTTTTTTCCATGCATTCATTTTTTGTGAGTTTTCCTTCCTCACTTCAATTGTAAACCACTATTGTGGCTTCACCCAAGCACTATAAAACTCTTCATATGAGAGCTATCAAATTTCTCTTAATTTAAAATTCTCAACTTGAACATTTGTTTACTTCATTTAAGGGTAATCCCACAATAGTGGTTTACAATTTTTGGCCAAACTGGACATTGAAATATTTTTTAACTAAATCTTCACTTTCGGGCACCTATAACGGCTAAACTGCGAGGAATTTGAAGATGATGCAAACTAGAGTTTCGTGAAATTTTGTCTGTAGATTCTAAATATATTTTTTTCAAAAATTTTGGAATTAGATTGCACTTCTTTTTCCATCTCCCTCAAAAACTAGTTTTTTCAGAAAATAACATTTTTAAAAAGTGGCACTCACCGTATAATGCATAACTTTTTTTCCATGAAGGATAAAATTCTAATTCTTTCGAATTTATATTTTTAACTCTGATATCTAGTGCTTCCACTTGGTTAGATAGTTTTTTATTGAACATTTTTTTTTAATCAAGTTTCGAAGTCAAATCAATTACAATTCAGACATAGCGCAACCGTATAACGCGTAACTTTTTTTGTATGTATCGAAATTCAATTTTTTTTTGTTGGATCAAGGACTTCAATATCTAGTGTATTCATATTTTTCAAAAAAAAAATTGACAATCTTCTATTTTTCCACGTGCAGAACAAAGAGTTTGATTTTCGGTGAAAAACCTACATTCACAAGAAATAAAAAATAATAAAATAATAAAATTAAATTTATTTAAAATTATAATTTTTGGGAAGCTTATAATAAGGAATACATACTTACAAATTTTTTTTAAAATTAATTCATTTGATCCCCTAAAAGGTAAATCAAAAGTTATTTTTTATCAACATTTTGATAGGTGTAAAGGAGACTCCGTTATAGGTATGGTTTAAAACTAGCGGGGTTCTATCCTAGGGGGTTTGATCTAAGGTAGTTTGATCAAACCCTCTTCAATTGAAATGCTTTAAATGAAACTTTTAAAGGCTTAAATTATTATATTTTCTAAAAATATGTGATTTCAACAAAAATCATAATCTCCCAGAAATTGTAAACCAACTTTGTGGGATCACCCCAAAATAATTAAAATTTAATATATATAACCTAAATTTATATTTGTTAAAATAATAAATTTAATTCAAATGTAACATATTTGTTTTAAACAAATAAATTTAAGCTAAATCACAAATCTATTAGTAAAGGAAAATAAACTTAACTTTAACTAACTTGTAGTTAAATCTAATCTTTTTAAAAATAAATCTAATTTTAATTTTACTTTATTATTATTATTATTATTATTATTATTTTAACAAATAAATTTAATCTAGATATAACATTTACGCAAATCACAAATCTATTAGTAAATGAATTTGTAAACAATTTTAACTTTAAATAACCTGCAAATAAAACTAAATTTTAAATGCACTATCCCAATATTCACGACACTCATTTTAACTCCCCGCCATATCCATAATTAAACATGCATTTATTACATGATATTATAAATTCACGAATAAATTAACTCTACAAAGATTTAAATATATATACATAAACTATGAGTAAAATTTTAATTTAAAGAAAGACAAATTTTACCATTTAAACAAGATAATTCAAACAACCTACTTCACATTAAATAATATTTATATTCATTTATAAATCACAATATGGATAAAATTAATTTGATATTCCATTTCCTACTAGCATTTAATCTAAAGAAATTTGAGATAAAGTTACAACCCAATAGACGAAAATTCATGATGATAATTTACCTTGAGAATTCAAGAGAGTGGATAAAATATTTATAATTTACTTTAATTGTGAGTAATAACTACCTATTAAACTCAAATGATCATATATTTATCTTTAAATCAAAATTTAAAATTATCAATGTGAATATTAATATTCAACAATTTACAATTCCAATTTAACAAAAGAAATTCTAGGGTAACACTCTTTTTCCAATGTAAGCTAACTAATTTATTTATCTAAGTGAGGAATGACAATAATAACTTAGCTAGGGTTAGGTGAAAAGGTAAATGACAAGGTTTCCACTCAGACTATTCTAAAATAATGGAATTAACAACAATTTTTTTTTTTTCTAACTACCATTTCACTGGATTATAAACATCTAATCTCAGATGTCTTAATCATTGTCCATATATATATAATGATATATACATATTTACTTATGCTTATCTACAAATTCATTTATTTAAATATTTATTCTTTACGAAAGAAAATAGCAAATATTTTTATTTTATTATATTGATCTTTAAAAATAAAAATATAATTTAATTTATCCTTGTATAAATACAAATGTTTAAAAGGAAGAAAAATGGATTATTTAATAAGCATAAATATTTATAATAGATGTTTATAAGTAAAGAAAATGATCTTAAACATATTAATTATCTTTATAAGATGCAAATACCTCTTAATTAAAAGAGCCACGTTTGAGCACTGAACGTGGCAAGGTTTTAGAGAAAAGAAAAAGAATTATTTAAAAATCTCAGAAGTAATATTTAAAATTAGATTTTTAACAAAATGCACATCATATGCCATAAAGGAGTTATTTCTTAATTCAAATCACGAAATTTTCTAACTGAAAGTTTCGATTTCATTTTACAGTATACTTGCAAAGTATATCCACGTTTCTTTATTTTTGTCTACTAATACTAACATGGTCTGGGAGTTAAAACATTTGAGGAATGCATTCCTTACGGAAGGATAAGGTGAAAGGCCAAAATGGCTAAAGTGAACGCACAATAAGACATGCGAACTGTATGACAAAGTGCCTCAAAGGAAAGGGGGTCTAATGAGATGCAAAGAAAATTGCAGAACAAACACAAGATGCGTTGACTAAAAGGTTTAAGAAACTTTCTAGCACATGCATTAACATGTTTGAGTTCAAGAGCTGCGACTGGGACAGGCAGACGATGGAACCATGTGATTATTTAAAAATTCTACGTCATTCTACTCTCCAGTACTGCAGATGTGACGAATTGCCAAAGGAATCAGGAAGGCTATAGCACCTCTACAGTCGCCTATGTTCTAGTATTGCGGTTGAGACAGATTGAAAAAGGGACCAAAGAGATAATTTAAACCCAGGCTACAACATTCTATTTTCAATTACTGCAGGAATGATAGGTTGCCAATGAACTCAGGAAATCGTATGCAAGAAAAGGCACTTGAACAATTTGACAGAGTGCCCTAAAGAACTGAGGCCTCAAGGAGAGCAACGATTGCAGGATAAGCTCAAAAAGGATTTGAAAGGATGCACTCAATAGAATTTTTTTTTTAAGGGAGCGCTCAAAACTTGGAATTTAAAAAAAAAATACACATAGAAACACATCCTAGCATTGTAAGTTTTGCTTGTGTTCAGGAAACAAAGACAACCATGAAGTTTTTGGCGGAAAAAGGACTGTACACAACAGTAAAAACTTATTGTTGATCATAAGGAGAGCATTTGGATTGACATGGTACTGAAAGCTTAAATGTATACATTGGAACTGTATATAATGAGGGTTGTAAGCTAGAATAGATTATGGATGGAGGATGTGCCAAAGCATAGTGACCAATATATCAACAATATTATCTTTGCAGGATAATAATTTCAAACAAAATTCTGACAATAGAAAACACTACAAAAGTTTATCTGGCATAAGAGGCAATTCATACAAAAAGAAAACAACTAATACTTTTTCCCAAAACAAAATTAAAGTATGGGTAACAAAGAACCTGGATGAAATCAATTTTGCACGATTGTGAATTTGGTGTTGAGAGAGCTCATTGTTTCAAGGTTTTTCCTTCCAACACTCTCCGCAGTAAATTATTTTTATTCTCTGCTTCCCCAAATTCACCCCATAAATTCCCGTAAAATCCCATAGTTTCTCGCTAAAGCAAGGAATATAGGTGGCAAGCTTACCTTATTTTTATTTTACACCCGACACCTCGTATTTACCCTGCTTAACACTTGGAGGTATTTAGCAAATTAATAAATCTACCCCCACTATTCTTGACTGCAGTGAAAGGTTTACAAGTTAATTTCAATATTTTAATTATATCATTCTTTCCTCGATTTTACCCAAAACTAGTTTTAATAAAATCTCGGGTGGGTAAAACTTTTAACTATTTAAATATATGAATGTTTATATAATTATTATTTACTATTTTATTTATTTATTTTTATTTTTTTGATACGCAAGGTAGTTTTTATATTGATTTTGAAGAAATATACAAGCATCTGCAAAGCAGGAAAAAAGTCCATCCTGGACACGTAGCCAAACAAAATACCATCCCAGCCGGGACACGATATCACAATTTCAACAGTCCCATTGCGAGCATCATAAAACAAGCCGCTATAAACGTTGATACAAAAATTTGGGTCGGAGACCGAGCCTTATCCAACTTAAGACGAAATTTACAAACTTTTTGTGCAAAAGTCCACCAGAATTGACAACAAATAACAATAAAACTTAAAAAACTTCAACCACAGAGGCCAAGCCTCACATAAAACCGTTTATTTTAGCAAACCTTATGAAACCTTCCATCCACTCCAGCCCCTCCTTCGACACCATCTTCAACTTTCTCTTCAAGAAATCCACAGCCACATCCGCAAGCTTTATGTGCCTCGACAATGCAGGCCCTTTGATGTCTAAGAGGAAAGGATAAACTTTAACAGCATCCTCCGTGTCCCATAGGAGAGCCAAGTCAGCAGGGCGCAGAATACCTTTGCCTATGAAGGCCACCTTCAATGTTTCCTCAAGACCTCTGAGCAAGTCATCACGAAACAAGCGCACCATCATCTCCTTAGCCACCGCCTTCGGGGTCTCCAAGTCCAAAAGCACTGCGAGAAACTGAGAGGAGATATGGGCATTATCTCTAGCAAACTCCTTTCTTTCCAAATGTTCTTTGCCTAGGATCATTTTGACAGCAACTATCGACACCGGATCATCCTCGATCAGAATTCTCTTTAATCTCTGGTCTGTAACTTCCTGAAAGGCAAGCTACCTCTCCGTAGCCACCAGAGAGACTGGTGTGTCGACACCAAAGCTTTCCAATCCTTCCATCGAAATATGGATGATGAATTTTGACTTTGTCATCCTCGCCATTTGCAAAGCCTTGACAGTCGTTCCCTGCAAAGAAACAAAAGACAATGCCAAATTTCGAAGACATAACATTAAAAATGATTTCATTAGATCCTTTAATAGACCCGTGAGAAGTTCAGTCGGGCCTCTGCACACGAATCTGAATAATGGCAGAGCGATCATCTCGTCCTTGCCATGAAGATTTACTACGGGCTCTGTCCTTCCGCCTACATACCATTATCACTTCGAATGAAGTGAGACGCCACCTGGCCCTTCAGCTATCATTTCTATGATTGTCGTACCCAACGTGTCATGCAAACGGCGCTTTGAATACTGTGCCATACATTCCCCCTGTCAAACACCAAAGGCTTCGCTATTTTCAAGAGCTAAACACTTTAAATAATCCCATCTCCTCCCATCGGCAATTTAGAGAGGCTAGAAATGACATGGCAATGCCACATCCGTGAGCACCATATCCGTCCCAAAGCCACCTCATGCCCACCCAGAATTCCAAGTGGCCAAATGAGGGACAGGGGATTTATTTATTTATTTTTATTATTGTTATATTTTTATAAAACTTCACTTTGGATGTAATATTTTATTACATTCCTCTAAATAATTTAAATTTAAACTTTAAACTTTAAATATCCATCATTTAAAAATACAAATTTGTATTTCATTTGTGTTTCAATATAATTATAACCTTAACATTAACTTAATATTTTTAATTATTAAGATTCCCTTAATAATTTAATAATTTAATTTATTATTATAAATTCATATTATAAAAATGAACTATGAAGCTCAAAACAAGGACTAAATGAACATAACAATGACTATGCCTGATACTAGAAACACATCAATTACCAATAATGATACGCATCCAAATAACACGATAAAACACATCAAGATTTGTGACTTGAAACGATCAACATGAAACAATACAATACCATAACGAGATGAAATACTGACGGGTGACAGACACGGACAGCGACACTTCCTTGTCAAATCCTTAAACCACGTCATAACCATTGGGTATGTTGGGCACGCTCAGACCCGACGGTGCGGGTGGAGTCGGTGCCCGGTACTTGCAGTCCTGCATAAAAATAAGTGTTGGAACAACATATATATATCTAATGTCAAACACATTGTGAGAGAGAATTGTGGTGTGACAGGGCGCTCACGAATGAGCG
This sequence comes from Sequoia sempervirens, assembly GCA_007258455.2. NCBI lineage: Eukaryota > Viridiplantae > Streptophyta > Pinopsida > Cupressales > Cupressaceae > Sequoia > Sequoia sempervirens. Next base: position 25,631 of record VDFB02076072.1, read on the forward strand.
ATGCAACACCGTCCCCCTCACCCGAGCATCAACATCAACACATTGTCATACACATCAAGAAATGAGTATTACACAATTTTCATAACCAAACATATAGCAAATATAGGTAAAGATGACACCATGTATCATGAGGGGAACTACATGTTGCATAACAATTAAGGCTCATCTTTCAGATTAGTTGAAGATAAGAATTCTATAAATTCATTGTAATCAAGGAATCAAATGGGGAAGAGTTTTATAAAATAATAGAGTTTAGTTTTTAGCAGCAGTAGTTGTTTTGTAGTTTCATTTCTTAGCAGTCATTTCATTTCCAGCTCTTTACATTTCTAGTATTTCCTTTTACAAGTTTCTTAGGATAGATTTGATTCAAGCATTTCATTTACAAGCTCTTAGATTATATTTGATTCCAACAATTTCTTTCATGCATTGCCTTTCAATTCCGTTTGTAGAAAAAACATGTCATGTAAATGATTTCTTCTCCCTCTTGCATATTGCCATGGACATCACCCTGGATTGACATTTATAATCAAATGATGAGGAATGCAATGACACTCATAGTTGAGTGTGAGTAGTTCCTATAGATTTGACAAATTTCATCAAAGGCTAGTTGAGGGATGTCTCTTGATCCAATTAGGTTTAGTGCATCTATATAGTCCTCATTAACACCTCTTAGGAATACTAATTCAAGTGGCTCTGGAGAGAGTCAGTTTTGGTGTGAATTTTTGAGATTGAATTGGAATCTATCAATGTAATCTTCAAGCATTTCATCCTCTTTTTATGACATTCTAAAAATGTCATATCCTTTCATGTACCTTCCATGACAATAGTCTTGATATTTTTGTAAAAACTTCTTTTTCATAGTTTCCCAATTTTCTACTAGATATTTATGCCCAGTCCCATGAACCATTATAAAGTGTCATCCTTAAGTGTGGTTGGAAAGAGCTTTAGTCGATATACATCAGTAGTGTATTCGTAGCTCCAACATAGGACATTGAATTCAAACATAAATGTATCAAGATCCTCAATGATAAAACCATGGAAGTTGGGTAGAGTTGAAGGGGGTATATTCTTTAGGACAACTGTTTGTTCTTAGTTTGCAATAGGAAATTTGAATGTAACTGGTTCAATAGGATTATCAACTTCTTCTTCTACCATTATGTCGATATGCCTAGTGGTGATGTATTTTGGTATGAGAGGTACTTCTATTTCATCAACTTCTTTGATTAACTCCTCTTAGTTATGATTTGATAAAAGAAATATCCCTTAGGCATCTCTCTACCACAAAATGCAATGGTGTTTGAGATAATAACTCTCTTCTTGCATAATGATAGTAGATAGCTCAAAATTGGATTGAAGTTTTAATAGTCCTAATTGTTAAGAAATAAATGCAATCATGTATTAAGAAAGCAATACATAAATTAAAACTCAAAAATTATAATCCTTAGCACTATCCCTGACAATGGTGCCAAAAATGTATAACTCCATGAATGACTAGTAAATTGGTGCCGAAGGGGCATGCACTACACTTAACATACCAAAATATCCTTTATCAAGCAACTTACTGGCTATAGTGTGTTACATTTAATCATGTCAAACTAGGGAATCATATTATTCTTAGATGGTACCTATACTATATGTATAATTGAGAATCTTTGAGTTGTCCTAGACGTTGTGCATAAAAAACATGATTGAAAGTAAATTATATCTTATGAACCTTAATTATTGATAGTTGCTACAAGTAGGTAATTTTGTTGGAATAGTAAACAAACACTTTTCAACCATATTGTAAGCAAATCCTAATACAACCATTTAAGATAATTGTTGTTGATTAAATGATTATAACTACTAACAATCCAAATCAAGCTAGTAAACACAATTAATAACAATATAATTCAACAAGTCATGATAATTAACAAACAATGTAAGTTATAACTTAGAGCACTACAATTATCTCAAGTGGTCCTTGTTTGGGTGACTATAATCTCACAAAATTTAATCAAATATTAACTCAAAAATTCATGCATTATCTGAATCTATATTCTTTATTGAATTCTAGACATGTAATATAATGTTGATAACAAAAAGTACTGATAGAAAAAGTTATTCTATATCTTTGTTTCATACAAGATCTAAATACCATATATAAACATGATCTGGATATTCTAATTAGTTTGGACTCTAAACAACTTCTAGCAACATATGTCAATTGTTCCATAAACATAGGAAGAGGACATATGCCTATCCTAATCAAAATAAAAATAGGAAATTGATTTATACAAATGTGGTATGTATATCACAGTCTTAAATTATGACTCTTTCTACTCATCATAAAGAAGGCAAAAGTAAATAAGAACACACAAAACAAAGCATAATCACATAATTATGAACCATAATCTATTAATGCCATAAATTCCCTCTTATTCTTTGTAGGTGTATTTATTGCTAATGATGGTATGGAATGATTTATGACTAAACTAATCCCACTTTATTTGGGTACTTCTTCCTTTGGTTGTGGGCTATTGCATCCTTAATTGTAGATGAACACTCCCTTAGTTGTGGGTTGATAGGCGACCTTTGCTACATAGAAGTTAGTTTCTCCCTACAATAGTTCCACATCATAAACTACCACAAGTAACATAAAGCACTATCATATTCTATAAACAATCATTAATGCACACAATCATTCATCAATATACCATATACCATTCTTAATACTTCAATACTTAAGATAAACACAAAGTATGGATACTATCTTAGAAATGTCTAAAAATGTTTATGAGAAATATCAAACTAAAATAGGAAAGTTAGGACAAATTCTAGGCTCATCACTCGATAACCAAAAATGAAGATCTAACTAAATAACAAGTGATCAAATATACGAGGAGAAAAATATAAGAAAATACCTATACCACTAGAAAGAGTTTGGAATCAACTTTTTGATAATACCTCATTTTCCAATTATTGGCATTATATTCCCAAATAATGCCAAAAATAAAATAATAGCTCCTTTAGGGCATGAAAACTAGGGTCGGGGGCTTGCTAGGTGGTATTGTTGACGTAAACAAAGCCAATTGCCGAAATATTCTCTTTTCGACTATCATATTCCCTTTAATCATAAAACCACTAGTAGATTTGAGAAAACCACCATCATGGAGTCAAAATCATCATTGATGGTGTGTGAAATTGCTTGGGAAAAATTGAAAGTGGTTTTGCGGGGCCACTAGATGGTTTCACGATGATTGGTTGTTGCCAAGGGGTTTCATGGAAATCAATCATCGTATTTTATATTTCTTGACGTCAAGCCTTATAGGGGTTTGTATAGAGAAGAGTATGATGGTCAAAAAATAAATTCATTGCTTTTCTTTTCGTACAAGTATCAATTTTCATGCGATAGATAAATTTTGATGTAAACCAGCTAGATTTTTGAATAGATTAGGTATGATTTGATACAAAATATAGTGCATCAATTATATAACACTGTATGGTGCTATAAATCTATACAATGTATAGATTTCAATGTCTTGGATCTAATGTCCACAAAAAATGGCTCAAAATTTTCTTGACTCAAATTTGATGAACTGATAGTTGATCTTAGGTTTTTTGGGCATTTTGATCACAATGGTGAGGTTCATTTTTCTCTAGGATGCATTGTTTGAATTCTTAATGCTAAAATTTTGAAAATTGATAGATAATTATAAATTTATTGCTCTGATATCATGTTGGTGTTTATTTTTAACCCTACAACTCCCAAAAGTCACTTATAATCAAACACCTATCACAAAAATAAAAAGAAATAAAATTGTTGTAATAGCCTAAACTCTATTGATGCAAATAAATTATGAATAATGATACAATTACAAATGAATTACCCTTGATAAAGGATAAAGATACCCTATGCGAGAATTAAATTAGATTGTGAGATGTGTCCTAATCCTATGACTTGAGACAAGAAAGCACATAACCTATGTAAGCTCAAGTAAGTGCAAAAATAGACCTAATAATCAAACAAGAGAATACCTTTTTACTTTAACAAATCATTAAGATTTTCATTTTTTAATAGATTTTTTAGATGAAGCACTTAATACAAGGAACATGTACCAAAAAGTGGTACACATATCCATATTTATATCCTTTTATGGGTTGAAATATTTTATCTCATATTGATTGGTTGTTTTACTTTGACATGCATCTTAGTAATAGTTCACATGGAAGTAAAAATGGAGGAAAAATGTAATGGTAAAAATTGCACACCTTGCATATTTTCTCTTCATTTTGGGTTCATTTTGACTTGATTAGCATATATGCAATGACTAGTGTACAAGTGACATGATCTCTACATAAAAGTTGGCACATAACTTGATCCTTACTTAATTCCATCCACACTCACTCCTAGGGACCATTCCCTATCCTTCATTTACCAATCCTTCACCTAGGTTCAAGTTAGTAATTTACAAAATTGACCTAAGTTAATTACATGATTTACAAAAATGAAGCACAAAATCTCTAAATTCAAATTAAAAATTGGGCCTAAGTTGACCCCTTCCAAAGTAATTGTTGTGTGTTGGCTTAATGCATGATACATTTCATTTGCACCCTTTAGAATTGTATTCAAGGACTAACCCTAATCCATTTGAAGACACACAAGAGCTCTCATTCCAATTTGTATCATTATTCAAGTAGTGCCATAGAGCATCATTATTGCATTATTTGCTTGCATCAACATCTAGGGTATACTTTGGACGAATCCCTATTGTCTTCCATATTTTTTAAAAGCCATTAAATTAGTATACTAGGGGTTTGACTAAAGGAGAATAAATCCTTGCTTAGTAAGGTGTTCCTAAACACCATAATCAACTAATACAAATCACAAACATCAAAACAAACTAAAAGAGGTATATATGAAGTTGGTAGAGTTGAAATCTATACATCACAATTGAAAGTTGTGGTCTAGGTTTAAATCAATAGTCAAATAAACTGTTTTGCAATTATAGAAGTAAATTAAATAAACATACAACAATTCTCTAGATTTTAAGACATTCATTTAATTAAACTCAATTTTTCTACACATTGACAAATCATCTCTAAACATCTAACACAACATATATACATTAAATTTTTTTACTAAATACAATTATTTTATTTTTATACATACAATTTAATATATTTAAATTAATTATTTTATTCATTGCTTTATATATTTAATTAACCTATTAGGTGATTTATTTCCAATATGAAGTGTTCTACTTGGATCTGTTCTTTGGAAGGACATTGACATGATAGAGATCTCAACCAAATCAATTAAGTAATTGAATTCATGGTCGTTGGGAAAGCTCAACTACCACAACCACACGCCGCTCACATGTAAAGCCAAACACAACTAAACAAAATACGAAAGCGCCACAATCAAATAATAAATGCACGTTTGTCTCAACACAAACAAATTACAGGCGGCTCGAACAGAGATTTAATGACACTCGGCGTCGCATTACACTACTTTAGGAGCTCCGGGCAAAAGGAGCTCTTCGTGTACTCTTACCCTTTTTCCTACAGGTCAAGAGACTGATCCTCGGGGCTGTCAGCAAGTGCAGCAAACAATAAAAAAAATGGCTCTGATGAAGGCAATTTCGAAGTTCCATTCCACGACTTCAGTGCTATGTCGCAGTACATCGACAATTGCATACGCTAACAATAATGCTTCTTCTTCTTCTTTTTCTCCATTATCAAATGCGTTGTCTGCAGCGAGCATTGAGGCAGAGAAAGCCGTCACAAATGGCCCAAGAAATGACTGGACAAGGCCGCAGATTCAGTCTGTTTATGATTCTCCCCTCATGGACCTGCTTTTCCACGGAGTAAGTTTTTGTTTTCGTTTTGTTTTTCCCATTTCAGCTCGCGCGCATCATCAGGCACATTTGATTAGTATTTAATGTTATTAGGTTATCAAGCTCAAATGTTATTTCAGTTTCCCTTAATAGTCGAATCGGTTTACCTACAACAAAGTATCAAATGTCCTCAGTTCTAGAATTGGTTTGCTTGTAAATTTTATTTCACACCAAAATACTGTACAATGCTTTGGGTGAGACACTTAAACAATTTTTTGATTAAGAGTTTTAGGGCTTCTACACTTAACAATTCAACATTTCATCAGTGTTTAAGGGTTTTAGGTTATTAATAGCCCTTAAGCTTAAAGCTCAAATTTCCTGTCAATTGTTCTCAGTGACGGACTTGGGTTACTCGTAGATGAAAATTTACACCAAAAATATTAATTGCATGTAATTTTAAACATACACCAAAATACCATCCACCATGTGAAGCACTTGCAATTTCTTTTATTATTATGAGTTTCAAGTCTTCCACTCCATAATTTACCATTTGGTTAGTATTTTAAGGCTACCAGGTTCTTCTTCCTTATGTGAAATCTCAAATGTCTTATCAGTTGTCGTCAGTAATCAAGTTAATTTTGCAAATTTAAAATCTACTCTAAAATATATACCACAGAGTTGGATGAGGCACTTTCAATTTTTTGAATAACAGTTTTACGCTGCCCAAGGCTATAATTTAAATAATTAAATTTGATCAATATTGAGGGCTATTAGGTTATTATCCTTATTCTTAAAGCTGAAGTCACATATCAGTTGCCCTCGGCACTCTAATTGGTTTACTTTTCAATGTAAATTTACATCAAAATACCATACCAAAGTAGTGGGTGAGGCACTTACAATCTTTTGGACTAAGAGTTTTTTGGCTTCCAAGGTCTATAACTTAACATCTTAGCAGTATTTGAGGTAGTTAGGTTATAGTCCATAATCTTAAAAGCTTAAATGCCATAATCTTAAAGGTTTAAATGTAAATGTAAATTTACACCGCAATGCCATTAATGCAGTGTTGGATGAGGCGCTTTTTAAAGCTTCCATAGTTTGTGATATAACATTAGATGAGTATGTTAAGGCTATTAAGTTTTTGTCCTTAATTAAATATTTTAGATTTTCTTAGTCAGACATAATATCATGTATCAGGATACCACTGTTTATTGTCCTTAATCTTAAAGCTCAAATGTCATATCAATTTTCCTTGGTACTTGAGTTTGTTTTGTAAATTTAGATTTACACCAAATGGTGTTCAGTTAGTTGCTTACACTTTTTTGATATAGAGTTTTAAGTCATCCACAATTCATAATATAACATTTGATCAGTATTTAGGGTTTTTAGGTTATTGCCCTTAATCTTAAAGCTTAAATGTCATAGCAATTGCCATCAGTACTTGAACTGGTTTACTTGTAAGTAAAAAATTATGCCTAAATAGTAAATACTAATTAGTAATACCATACCTCAGTGTTGGGTGAGTCACTTACAATCTTCTGATTAAAGTTTAAACGTTTTAGCTTTCAAGGCTTCCAACATCCATAATTCAATATTTAGCCAGTATTAAAGGTTATTAGTCTGTTAGGTTATTGTACCTAAACTTATTTTTGATAGATAAGTGAGGGGTTTTATTAGGGTCCCTCATCTTTAAGTGCCCCTATGGGCTTTAAAAGCCTGGACATGTGTTTGAGCCATGATACCAGAATCCAACTGTCAAAGATTATATACTATTAGATAGTTGAACGTAGATGGCTAGATATACTTTTACAACAAGAGTATAAAAGCATAGATGAAGAAACGTTATAGACACCAAAGACAAACAAAACAGGAGGAGTCAATGATGAGGTGGGTCCTTAAGCCGGACCATTGGTTTTCATCTAGGCCAGCTTGGTGATCCCAGCACAAATCTGTGCTGGGCCTTGGTGCCACATCATCCTCAATGGCCATCAATCATTGATCCACCACCATATCTTGTTCTACATCGTTGCACTGAGTAGAGCACACTTTGCCTCCACCACCTCTTCTTCAATAGTCATTACCTTTGCTAGTAGCACCTCTCCTTTCTCATTTGCACCTACATGAGAAGATTTCTGTCTAAAGATCAATAGGAGTTTTCTTGCCTTGAAGACCCACAAGGAGAGACTCACATTGCTTGTTCCATTTTGACATGTGGTCTTTAATAGTAAAGACATAGTACACTTTCCATGCTAGGTCTTCATCCATGACCTATCATATTAAGTTTGAGAAAGGAAGAAGTTGAGGATTTCCTCAAAGTCAAATTTTTCCCTAGCTAGGGGTAGGGAACCAGGTACCGGTATAGCTATTATTGGTTTCATTATTCAAGAATTGCTGCCTTCCTTTCACTGTAGTTGTTTAAACCAGATGATAGAGGGCACTCTCTGTTAGAATATTATATTCTTCATTTGTTTAATGGTCATCAGTAGTTGGTAGGTAGACATTTAATGTCTACAGTAATTTACTCCTACTATATAATGTACCCTTTTCTTGAGTAATAAACATTACATTTTAACTTGTTCATTTCTGAACATGGTATTGGAGCATGACGCCCGAGAACAGACTGCAAGAAGCCAGTGGTGCAGATGTTCGCCCCAACAACTCCAAGTGCGACCAATACAGATTGCAACCAACCACGATTTTTGAGGAAAAAATTGCCAAAACCAAGAGTACAAATCGTTTTTTCCAGAAAAAACGGTAAAAACCAAATACTAGAGAGCCCTCCCGAACAACAAAAAACTTGACTAGGGTATACAGGAAAAACTCTAAATTTTTGAGGAGAAAATTATAAACCCTCCCAGAATTTTTTAAGGGAAAAAGTTATGAAAACCCTTACATCTAGATTTTTTTTTATAAGGGAAAAAATATTTAAAAAACTTAGATAGATTTTTGTCGTTGAAGCGCTAACTGCCCTCCAACATAATGTTGTTCAAACTGGCCATCTTCATGCTTTTCGAGGCATGAAAAACGAGGTACTGAGAAGAGGCTAATGCACAAAACCTGAGGCACGAGTTTCAATACACTGAGGCAGGTTCAAGCACGGAAAACAATGCAAATCTGCTGGCACAAAATTCGAGGCATGGAAAACAATGCACCTAGAAAAATTGAAGACCAACCCAGTTGAGATCTCGAAAAACTCATAAGGAATTTGCAGTCGGTTTTTTTTTGTCTTGAAACAGAGGGTCAAAACCCTAGACGAAACTTGCAAAACCCTAGCACAGATTTCGAGGCACTTTGAAGACAAAACCCAGAAGATCTGAAAAGTACCCAAAAAAGGTTGCTAAAAACCCAGAAAATTTATTGAATACCCAAAAAATTTCGTTAGCATCCACTTGCACAAGTTTTGATGGTTTGCCGATTTATCCTCAAAATCGTGGTAGCTGTTCTCGGCGTGTCTCTGGTTTCAGGGAGGGACAGCTCTGTTATCCGACGTCAGGTTGGACGTTTTGTGATGACTTCTGGTTAGCAGTTCTCTAGATTCTGGGAGGGTTGGTGGCAGACTTCTCTCAAGTGGCAGAGTCAATGGCAGGCTCTTGTCTCTTGTTGTAGAGCTTTCTAGAGAAGGGGCAGCCTTCTCTGTTTTTTTTCTAGACGGTTTTTTTGGTACTCTTAAGTCATTCACATTCTATAGATCTAGGGAGGGTCTTAGCAACAACAGAGTGTTCTAAAGAATTTGTGACCAAACGACCTGTAGATTGTTTTCTGTAGGCTAGTTAGACGATTGACTATTAAGGGAGGGTGTTAGAATATTATATTCTTCATTTGTTTAATGGTCAACAGTAGTTGGTAGGTAGACATTTAATGTCTACAGTAATTTACTCCTACTATATAATGTACTCTTTTCTTGAGTAATAAACATCGCATTTTAACCAGTTCATTTATGAACACTCTCAAATAGGAGGCTGCCCTCATGAGCAATTGCAATTTGTTTCAACTTATCAGATTTATCATTCCGTGATGGCTATAAAGTGGTTATTCAATGTTTTGAAATTTTGTTTTAAGGGTTGAAACCCTAGCCATGAGGGTTTGCTCCCTCAGGTCCCTCTACTTCATGTTCTCTCTTACCAAGTTATCCTATATAGCCGCTCCCCTGCCAGAGCCTAGATGACCATAGCAACTTAGTGCAGACTCCCACATAAGGTCAAGATCCTTCTAGTTGAACTGGTAGCATCCCTTCAGCAGCTCATCCATTTTCCAAAATACAAATCCTTATGAAGGATTTTGCTAGCCAAATTGAAAACATAGTCATGTGCCACAAAAGAATTATGTCCTCTTTGCTATTTGGCTTCTTCTAATAGATCCCTTACCACTACTAGATCCTATTTCTTTGCAGTGGTCCTTAAAAAGGAATATCTCCTTTTGTGCTTTGGTAACTCATAGCAGCTTCCCTTAGATGACAGAATTCTTCTTCCAGGTAGACTGTAGATGTTTCCTTGTACATTCAGGCCCACAACAGGAGACAAGCCCTCGATTTTTAAAGGAAAATATGGTCTTCTATCTGCTTTTTATGAAGTGAGAGCTTGTATCATTGCTTCTTTAAGATGGCAAGGCTTGGTCAATTTTTCATGTTTGGAGTGCTTAAAGGAGAATTTGTTTTAGAAAGTAATATCTCCAAGCCAAGCCATTCCTTCAAAGAAATGCTTGATACACTTTAAAGAGACTTGTGTGGTTGAATTTAAAATCATCAGGTAGGTTTTTGCAGAAGCTTTATTCTATTCAAATTTGTTGTAGGATCTCTCACATGTAGGCTTTAAGCTTGCTTGATGTGCTATTCACTCATTTGTGAATGTAAATTTACATCAAGTTACCATGTGACAGTGCTAGGTGAGGCACTTACAAATTTTTTGATACAGATTTTTAAGGCTTCTGCAGACCATGATTTAATAGAATAAAGCTCCAGTCAGAGAACTGGGTTTGAATTTAAAACCATCAAATAGGTCATGCTGATGAGAAAATTAAGGAATGTACTCCCAGTAAAATCCTCCCATGCTAATCAAAATTTCTGCTCTTCTACAGCAATTTTTAGAATCTGGGTAAAAACAGCTTTTAGATAGTTTAAACTTCAATCCTTTAAGAGAAAATTCATTGAAAGAAACCCTAAACACATGGACATGTATTTAGCAATGAAATTTTCTTAACTGTCATAAGCTGCTGCTACAAATTCTCAAGACACCATCTCATTGAGGGGACTATGACTCCTATTTTTGCTGCAGCAGTGGTCCATGAGATATCCAAAACTGAATAACAGGAAGACAAGTAATCTTAACCTGAAAGCCAGAGCCCCAGAACTTTTGACAGGAGGATTTTAATGCCTGTTACAGAGGGGTCTGAAAGTTTGCAGCACTAGGACAAACATTTCAAGGAGATTTCTGCCAACTGGTAGCCTTCATATGGTGAATTTCTATTAGGATAACAAGTTTTGGGTCTAGAGTTCCTGAAAACTGTATCCAAGGTGGGGCATTTATCTTACGTGGGATCATTTTTCTGCAAAGCAGTCCTTAAATCTCTCAGCAACAGCTTCTACCTCAGCCACTTATGCAATGTCAACTCAAAGTCTCTTGAAAACTATATCTGCTTCAGGTTTTTAGGTGAAGATTCTATATTTTTTTATTGCATAACTGCAACTTTCATGTGATTGTCTTGGAGTTAAAAACAGGAGCTGTAGACCTCTCCACGAGATCCATTTATTCATGGCTCTGGTGCAACACATCAAGCCAACAAAATTTTTGGGTTGCTTTTTGTCAGTTAGTGTTACTGAGCATTAATTTCTTGGTGCCTCAGCTCAGTTTCCAAAAATATTATAATACAAGTCTTTCCAGGTTTTAGCCTGGTAGCAGAGAGACAAAATTCTTTTGAGACAGTTGCATAACAAACATGCTTGGTATATTGTAATGAAACCTAATAGACCAATGCCAGAAATGAAAAGATATTGAGAATAAAAGAAATGCACACGCAAGAGGTCTATAGAGGGTGCCAATACAAATTGTAGCCTTTGTGGTAAAATTAAAAGTGGTAGCCCCTTCCATGGTATAACTCTAAGATAAATTCCTCTTATCAAAACAAGAGGCAACTGATAGTTGGAGGAATAAACATAAACTGTAAATATTCTTCTTTCTAAGGAATAAGCACCATATTCACACCAAAAAAATTCAAACCAACATCCTGAATCAATCATGTGTGGCTAATCAATAAATATTAAAGGCATTCTCCCAATCATCTGAACTGGATGCTTCAACAGGAGAATGAAACAGATAATGCCCATAAAGATTATTCCAGTCTCTTAGGGCATCAGCAAACATATACAGATACCCTTGTTGTTATTCAAATATTGTATATAATTTCTGCTTACATTCCCATACTCTATGCAACTGATCTCCAAGGTCTGTTTTATTTGGTAAATAAATCTGTTACAATGTGCTTGGAGAACAGTTGATCGTACTTAACTGTTAATCTTTAGTATTTCTACCAGTTAGATAGCAAGTGTCATTAATTTCTTCTTTTCAAAAGGCATTAGTTCACTTGGGTCTAATATGCCACAAAATACTGAGCATTGTCTTTTTGAACTATTTAATAGAATGTAGATTAAAACAAGCCCATCCTTTGACCTTATCCACGTATCAGCTAAATCAGATTTTGATGGTGTAAATAGCCAGTCTTCAAATCCTTAACACAGAGTGAAGAGGTCCCTGTCCTTAAAAATGTTGCTAACAGGAATGTGCTGTTTTAGATGGGAAAACCCTTAACTAAAATGTGAAATTCAGAAAGCTGAAATAAAATTTTAAAGTCTGAAATTTGCAGCTCTGATACCACCCTTGTGATGCAAAAATTGAAATAAAAAAGTAAAAACTGATAATAAAATGCCAAGTTTTCAAACAAAATCTTATTGAAAGTGAAATTTGAAAATTGAAATTTTACTGTAAAAATCAGAAATCTGAAACAAAAAGCAATCAAACTCTCTTATAGTATAACCAATATACAGGAATGCCAAAGCTCTCAGGTGATCGAAGAAAAGTCAATTAATGTATAAGTGCTTGTTCGGCAAGGCCTCACAAATCAAGTGATTTTTTGCTCTATTATGTCCTCCATCCCAAAATCAAACCTGAAGTAGCCCTATTGTTCTATCCAAATTTATTAGTGGCAATACTTAAAAGTTAATATCCAGCATAAGTCCCAATACATTTTCTCTTCAGCCATTTGCTTTTGGTACATCTAGAGACTTCATCAGAGAGGAGTACAGAGCAGGTCAGAGGTGAAAAACTCTACGAAATCTTTTGTTTCTGAAAATCAATCCTCATAAATTCTCAACAGAGCACATCCAAAATGTATTTGCCTCAAAAGCAATTGGAAAAAAGTAACATGGTGAACTGCTACTAATTTTCGTGATTTTAATCTGACTGAGATACATCAAAATGAAGAGAAGCTTTTTTCAGATTGTTTTATTGAAAAAGGGATCCTAGGATAGTGTATTGCTTTATCAAGATCAATCCTTTTCCAACAAAAAATTGAAGCCAAACTGGCAAGGATTTAAGATTGACTTGCGACCTAATAGGTGAATCAATCTGCCTTGGATCTGGTTCTCTATGGCCTTGGAAATTGATTGAAATTAATGTTGATTTATTGAATTGATTTGACTATAAGATCTAATCTGAAAACACAGTTTTTCTGTAATAATGAAATTGAATTGCTGGAAAACGAAAGCAGATCTGAGAAGGGCAGAGTACTGTGCACCTGTGACTGGAATTTGGGGCTGAAATAGCCAGATGTGAGTTCTCAAGCCTGTAACACCTTGTCTGCCTTGTACAATCCTGCTCTGAAATCTTTGTCTTTGGATCTGAACCTGCAAAAATCCCAATAAAGAGGGGCAAGGGGTGGCTATATAGGAGTTTGCCTAAGTCAAACCCCTGATTTGGTATTTCTGCCTCCATGAATAGCCAATGAGCTAATTATTAAATGTGTGTGCTCTTAACCTTAAGTGCATCTAAGGCTGTAATGAGCTAAAATGCAAAAAACCCTACTCAAATGTGTTAGAAAAGGATTCCTAAATGATAAAAATTAGATCAACCCAAGAGAAAGTCAAATACCCTTAGGAAAATCTAAGATGTAGCAATACCTTGCTTAGGGCAACAAGTAGATTGAAGCTTGAAGATGAGAACAATTCTGAAAACAAGTCATTAGGTGGTTGATGAGGGCCAAAGCAATCTCCAAAACCTAGATTCCATCATGCTTTTCCATCATCAAACTCCAATCATTGTAGCAAACTTGATTAAATCTGAAATTCTTCTTGAAAACCAGTAAATTCAAATGTATTTTGGCAGAGCGTTGATGTCTTGTAATTCTCTTTCTTAATTTTGAAATAATAATTCATGTTTATATAGTGGAACTTAGGATAAATTAAAGTTTAGGCCGACTCATTTAAATTTGAATTTTCTGGATGAAATTACCGCCAAGGCCCAAATTTGAAATTACATCCCCAAAATTAGAGACCGACAAAAATGGGAAATGAAATCTGTCAGGCAAAATTGCTGGTCTAGGGGGCAGTATGCCCTAGATCGGCTTTCTCACACTCAACAAGATTTGCATTGGGTGTTTAGAGTCTGCTAAAATCAGGGCCTTTCCATGGTGAGGGCACTTGTTAGAGCTAATTTGATGATGTTTAATCGATAAGGCGTTTTCTAGGGTAGTATAAACACATTCTCCTAGGTTGATAGGAAAATTTAGGGCTAGGGAATGTCCAAATGCATTGATGTGAAAGGTCGCTAAAGCTGGTTCCAAATAGAGTGTGAAATTGTACCTTCACCTGAAAGGGAGTACAATTTTTGACGTCACACAGACACTAGTGACATGTTCGACCATCAAATAAACAAAGCTCTGCTCAAGCAAAGAGGAACATATAAGAACACCAAGATATAAAAAGTACCAATAGGTAATCAAGCAACCTCCGATAGATAATTGTCTGTATATTGAACTGAATGTTAAATGAAATATGCATCCCAAGTATATATGGAAGAAATTTGTCGGACTGTAATATAAAGATGGGTTGGGCCTCCTGTACATATCTTAGTTATCCTCACATGTTATGATATGGGCACACTGGTACTTGTTTAATATACGCATAGATCCCAAGGATACCATGACATGGTGATTGATTGTATTCTAATTTCTAAACCAGTATCCCCAAGGAATACTGCAAGTCGGAATCTTAACAGGCTCATTGAGGTGCATTTACTGAGTACAATATTGGCAGCAATACTTTTCACATGTTCCAGCTTTGGGCATAACTCCTATACCATGTTTTTACCATTATTTTTAATTATAGTCAATTGAAAATTCTTCATAAATGGAAAGATACATAATATTAAATTCTATATTCTTAATGGACAGCAAAATTCATGTAAACTCCAAGGTTTAGAACTTTGTAGCTATTGACCTCATTTTTTTTTGTTGGAGATAACCCCAAGGGGGTCCTCTTTAGCTTAGAGCCAAGGTCTTAGGGGTATCCATTCCACCAAAATCCGTCGGGGGCACGATCCCTGCCTCATCCCATTTTAGGCGTCAGAGCCCTTGCACTTAGCAACACTTGATCCCTGGTGGGCTCATTTAGAACCTTTCAACTTCACCAGTAGACCAAGGGCTCATTGACAATTGACCTCATTTTAGCAAAGGTTACCATTGCAAACTTTTCCTTGATGAAAATAATAGCTTGAATGACTGAGTTGAGTTGCTGAGAGAAAGAGCAGACCAATTGTAATGAATTTCAGAATTTCTAATAGGAGCTTCCTGAGGATTGACTTTTTTTTACTAGACTATTAACAAATCTTTTGAAGCATATTGCACAAAACAAGAGTAGCATATCTATATACTCTCTACAAATTCCTCCTGCACCTATATCTCCTGGGGTCCCCTTTGTGGCACTGCTGAAATTAAGCTTTCTAAACCCATTGGGAGGTGGGTTCCATTAGCCTTAGGATTTATTATTCTACCTTCTACAGCCAGCCAGTCTAAGTGGAGGTGTGGGTGGAATGAACTATGAAGGCAGGGGAGCTTTCTAATCAATAACTACTGACATAGAAATTTTTGTCGCCTATTTATATCTTATTTCTGAAATGTTAGATTGAATTCTATCCCATATCTGACTAATGGGCTAAGCAATATCCCTAAACATTATGTGGTTTCTTTCAACTCAGCTATTTGGTTTTGGGCCTGCCTTCCACATGATTCTTTGAGTCTTCTGTGCCAAGTAAACATTCTATTTTTTATGATCCTTCACGCTATCCAACAAACTTGCTTAAGAATTTGTTCTATACTTCCTGATCATAAGTAGTGAAGGAGAAGATTACCTGTTTATTCTTCGGTGCTGATACAAAGACTGCATCTTGTGGCCTATGGAACTCTTTTCATTGAAGCACACTCTCTGTTCTAATCTTGCAATTGGTTGTAACCTAAAAGAAGATGTTAGCCTTTTTGGAGGCCCTCCATGATCTATATTCTATTGTGAGAAAGGCACCATAAATTCCTCATGTTTAAAGACTGTACTTATGTAGTGGACCTTGGCTAAGATTTCTTTTAGCTTATCTCCAACGTACTCGGAGGTTGCAAGTCTGTGGTTATATAATTTCTCTTGGAGCTTGAAGAGAAGAAATGGTTTCTAAAATGCCTCCATTTTACTGAAAGATCCCTCAAATTTGCTGTCCACTCCAAGTTTATCCATAATTTGATTCCTTGGATTACTTTGAAGCAGTTGCAGACCTTTGGACCCCAAGAAGCATTGCAGGGTAAATTAAATCTTAGAAGTTTTCTTGGGAAGCTAGGGCAAGGAGCTTAACAAAGCATCCTCCTAGAAATTAGCTATTCAACCATTTGATTACCCAGGGTATATAAGACTTGATGAGATCTTTGGATGATTTTAAAAAGTTCTTGATGACTGAGGCATTCTTGAGAGAACTAGACATAAAAAGTCTTTCTGGATTATTACTGTGGAAGCTCTTGTCTTGAAGATTTATACTCTAAATTCTACCTTTTTCTTTGTACATCTTCTAAGCAATTTGGACCCCAGAACTTCGTTCATCCACTTCCCACTTCTAAGATCTTCTCCTCCCCAAGGCTGGACATCTGAGTTTTAGTCAGTTTGTTCTAGTTTCTTTTTTCTACTCTAGAACATGAATATTTGAGAATTATGGTTAGTGCTCTGTATGTTTCTACAGCACAGCGTAATCCTGTTTTGATTGGTTATTTTGTTATGAAAGTAGTTATTAGATCAAGTCAAGAGGTTAAAATTCTCTATAAAACTGAAAATGGGAGGTCGATTTTTTTGTGGGGCATGGCATTCTTGTGGGACTATTTTCATGCCACATGTTTCTTGTAAAAGGCTTTGATTTATCTAACTCAACGATAAAATTGTTCACTTCATGCAGGCACAGGTGCATAGGCATTCTCACAAATTTAGGGAGGTGCAGCAATGTACTCTTCTTTCTATTAAGACAGGGGGGTGCTCTGAAAATTGTTCATATTGTCCCCAGTCCTCTCGGTATGACACTGGCGTGAAAGCACAAAAACTTATGACTAAAGATGAAGTTATTGAGGCAGCAAAAAGGGTATGGATCTTATTACTTATTTAGAGTTCCATTGCCTGAACTGGACATTGTGAATTAATTTCTTTTTATTATAGTAGAGAGAGAACTTCTATTATGCTAAAATGGGTGCCTCACTTATGCAATCCATGTTTCAGCCTGAAAAAGCTAATATAAGATGGCTTCAAGCTTCATGATGATTGAAGACTGGTTTTAGAAATTATTAAAAATATCAATGTATAAACTTTGAGGGTTTGCTATGATGTGTTTGTAAAGCACCATCACATGTCCAAGTTTGTGTGACTTATAAACAATCTGTCATTAACAAATTAAAATAATGCATTTATAATTGATTTCTGTTCTACATCTCAACCACAGTACCCTGAGGATGAGCTATTAGCTAGCTCAAAACACTGGCAATACAATTAGAATGTGGCTGCTCCATTAAGCCAATCAAGAACCAAAATTCCCTTAAAAATGATTAGGGGGGCATTAGATTTGAATCTGGAAATAAAAAGTACGTGGAAAAAATTTAAGCTAGCCTTGTGGACAAAGGAACTTGGAAGAAAAAGACAGTACCAGATAGACAATTCAATGCCACATACGAACACCACCATAAAAATTGGACTGGTGCCAAAATTAAATGAAAGACAAAGATGCTCATAGCCCAAATGATGACCGGTCCATATCAATTATGCTGCAAAACTGACAGATGGATAGGGCCTAAACTACCATGTGGTGAGATGAAATGCTTACTCTGCCCTTCAATGGCAGTTTAGACCAAGTGGCACTATATCATGGAGTAGTTACCATAAGTATAACATTCTAGAGAAGTATGTAGAAATTCTGAAGGTTAACTCACTTATGCATTGTTTGAGGGCTTGAGTTGAGTAAAGGCAGGGGACTTTTAAATGAAATTAGTAGCAGGAGATCTACTCTACTAAGGCTGCAACTTTTGTCCCAAGACTAAGTGTCACTCTTTTTGTTTCACTCCTGTATCCTACTCTTGTAGGATGATTCCATAGACCTATGTGTCTTGTGGACTTTATAAAAAAAAATCATTTTATTTCATTTCTTCGCAGGTATATTCTTGAACCTTGATGGTTATTGAACATGTCATCAAGTAATAGATACTCAATGTTAGTTGTTTTTATTGATGGTTAGGTAGTGTAGCCTCTCTTGTACATAAAAATATATAGCTAGGTAGTGTGCCTACATGATCTTAAGTTGAAAAGGTCCTTGCTGTTCTCTTTGCTATTCTAGAATTTTGAGATTTAAACCACCAAGATTGTGGGGTGTTTAAAAAGGGGCATTGTTGATGAATACTTCTATATTAAATAGGATTGTCCTATGTGGCTTTGACAAGATCTGAATGCTTTCATAATTGTTGTTTAAAAAAATCATATTGGTCCCCATATTTTAGGTGGTTTGGATCTTTTGTTTAGCATTATGCAATTTGTGTGTTTTCCAAGAGATTGGTTAACTGATGGCATTCCCTTTTCCTATTGATCATAATTTCTACTTATAGGCAAAAGAGGCAGGGAGCACACGTTTCTGCATGGGTGCCGCATGGAGGGATACTGTGGGTAGGAAGACAAATTTCAATCAAATTCTTGATTATGTAAAAGAAATCAGGTTCATTCCAAAACCCCAAATGATATTTTTATTTTAAAATGCTAATTACTATTATTAGTATACCGTATATACTATATTTGACAAATTATAAATGTAGTTAATTTCACCTTGGTTGAATTGATTAAGCATGGCTACACGTATAGCAATATGGGATTCGTTGTGCTGACTTTGCACATTATTTAATTGTAGATACCAAATTGCAATTTCAAGATGATTATTTGTAGATAAAAGCTACAATTCAGGAAAGTAATATGCACTATCAAATTTGGTCTGTGTGATGGTATTTAAATTTTATCTTCTTCTAAATGTAGTGCCACAAATTGGATTTGAGAATGACTTGACAAGCTGAAGAGTAAAAAATGACTGACAACTTGGTTAGAACATGAAAATAATTAAAATACTCTGAATATTTTTTTGTATTTAACATGCTGAGTTTAGCTGAGTCTTGCCGAGTCAATCTGAGTCAAGGCTGATCTTGACTTCCTACGTCTTTTCTAACAGTAGTTGACATTAACTTATTAGTCATTTGCCTAGTGAAAACCAAGTACTGTGGCTATGTTTTTAACTTTTTATATTGTTGAAATGAAAATCTCACCATAATGGGTTGGTTTCCTTACTATCTTATGTAAAAGAATAAATTTCGTCAAAAGTGAAATGATGAAGATTTCAAAATGCCTTTGATACAACTGTGCCTTCATCACTTTCTGTTATCATCTTGATTTGTCTGTAATCATGCATGTAAGACAACACCAGAGATGACAACTTATAGTGGTCACCTGACAGTGCAAAATATCCATTATAGTCACGTATTTTATTTCTATTTATCAATTTCTTATGTAGTCACGAATAATGGATATGGAAAATGGTGCCTGGTTTTATTGATTTTTTGTTTTACAATAAAAACTGGAGGAGTTGTTAAAGGGAATATATGATGCTTGTTTAGTGAAGGCTTGCCTAAAATATTTCTCATGACTGTTTGTCAGGGGTATGGGAATGGAAGTATGCTGCACTTTAGGCATGTTAGAGAAGCAACAAGCAGAAGATCTTAAAAAGGCAGGGCTAACAGCATATAACCATAACTTGGACACTTCAAGAGAATTTTACCCCAGCATTATAACAACTAGAACTTATGATGAGAGGCTTCAAACTCTTGAGTTTGTCCGTGATGCAGGAATAAGTGTCTGCTCAGGTTTTTACATCATACTACCTTTCTCTAAGTAATGCTTTGGGGTTCTACTGACAAACAGATAATATGCATGAACATTTCTATGTGTTTTTTTATTCTGTTGTCATTTATTTTCTCAAGGCTATGGAAAATGATATCTGAGATTACAAGGAAGGGATATCTAAGAGTTGGAATGAAGAAAGAATATTTCTAATGAAGTCTAATTGTAATTTTCTTGATTTGTTGTGTTTTCCCATTTGATATTCTATCATATGCAATTTGGAATAAGTGAACCCATTTTGGGACACAATTTCAATTTCAGAAGCCAGCCATCCATGTTCAAGTTTCTCTGGAAACATAATACAAATTTAATTCTTGGATAACTTTGTTACTCTTACACATGCAGATTATTTATTAGGTATGGTTCATTTATGGAACCTCGGACAACTTACCTTATTTCAAGTGGAGGATTAATTTAAGTCAAAAAATAAGAGATGGTGTTAATATGTGCTATTGATTTCTAGAAAAAATGTAATATTATTTGTGTTTTTGGTGTTCTTTAGTGTTAATAGTCAAATAGTATAGCAAAATTAAAATACACCACCATATTAATAGTCAAATATTAGTCAAACTTGAATGTCATGATATAGATTATGTAAAGAGACGGTGTCTTTCAACTGAGCCATTGTTGAGAATGCAAGTTTTTGTTTGTTTTGTTTGTGTTTTGATTTTTTTGTGGTTTTTTTGCAAATAAAGAGATGGTGCGATTTTGCAAATAAATGCTTCTAAAATCTTAATAAATACAGGAATGTAAATACTGAAGCAAATAGACTTCTGAATCGGTAGCACATGGATTTATTATTATTTCTAGATGATTACAATGATGAATCTCAAACATGCAAACAAAAAAGCAAAGCAATATGTAATATTTGAAAACCTGATTGCAGCCCCCTGTAGGAAGCATGAAATGGTATGGCCAATCCAAAGACAGTCTTTCCCCAACAAATTTGGATTGCAGATGCTACTAGAGACCTAGGCGCCCAAGCTGGAGAAGTCAGAATGCAAAAAGGCAAGGCGATTTGCTTGTGATGAGAAGTACAACCTTGCTCCTATAAAAAGTACGGCTTGTACTAGCAATTAATAAATTTGTACTGCCTTGGAAAGAGTGCCAGTTGCTGGATAAGCCACTGCCAATGAAGAATGTTCTCTTCCCTGATGAAAGTCGAATCAAACTCTGTGTAAACTTCACAATATGCTCTGTAATAACTTATGAATGAAGTTATTCAACTGACAGGCAATAAATCAGCTGATATTTCATAGCCTCTGAACTGCAATACACTGAAGATGGCTCGTTCTCCAATGCAGTAGAAAACTAAAACCCTTGGCTTCATTCTCTGTAGAAGAAATTGGCTAAAATCGATTCTCATATGCATAATGATGAATTCCTTCCAAAGAAACCTTATATTTCATCAAGCAAGTCAATTTCCTTCAAAAAAACATCATTTAAATAAACTTTGAATTTTACTTTTAAATTTCCAATAGTTTGGACGCCCATTTTATTATAATAATTAATTGAAATATGGCCCCTTCTTCATGATGGTCGACCCCTTCATTAAGTCACTTAAGTTATAACATAAATTTACATTATAACTTAATAATATAAGCTTCAATTAAATTAATATTTATTTTGGCAAATAAATATTAATATCTCTCTCAATATAAGTCCAAATGACAAATTGGCCTGGATGATAAGTATTTGAATGTATGATTAGACCATACTTGCTAAAAATGGCGAGGGGGTGCTCAGCGAGTGTATCCACTTACTAAAAATAGTAGAAGTCAAGCAAATGATGTCCGAGGAAGACCGAGCGAAAGCCAAAGGCGAGAACTTGGCCCCGAAGCCAGAAGCTACATTGCACCTCCAAAGGTACTCTATCCTCCATATTAGCCTCTGAGGGCCACTTAATAGGCTAATCTCAAGAATGCTTGAAGATGTCGGTAGGAAGGGACATTACAGTTAAAATAATAATGTCGAGTGTCGACAATCAACTATCATTGATCATTGATCAAATATCATATGGGTCGTAAAGAAATATCATCATCACCATCTACGTATTAGATGATGTAGTCAGTAAATTAGAAGAACCACAAAATGGTGCCATTGGTATTAGGTAAATATTAATGGTCATTTAGTCATCTTTATCTTATTAGATTGTTTCTATTTCTGTTTTAGATTAGATAGCTTCGAATCTTTTTTGTTTTGCTTTATTAGTTGTCGTTTCTTTATAGAAACATCTCTTTGTATCTATTTAAAGAGCTTTGCTCTCATGTAAAAATATATCATTGAATAATATCAATCTGATAATTTAACAAACATGGTATCAGAGCGGGTGACAAGCCTTTAGAATTTTTTCGTGCCCTAGCTACCTGGAATTATTTCCAGAATTTTTTTAACGATTTTTTATGAAAAATCGTGCTGTTTTCTTTGAAGATTTTTTGTGAGTGAAAAATTTCGAAATTTTTTTCTAGTTCCTCCTGGAAAAAAAAAAATCGTGGGCTTCCTGTAAAGTGTTTTTTTGTGACTGAAAATCGAGGGTTTTCTCATCTGAAGATCGCGTTTTCTTCTTGGCGTGTTTTTTGAAGCTAGTAATTTTTCCTGGGCGCAGATTAGTTTCTTCTGGTCGCGCGTCTTTGTTTAAGAAAAATCCCGTGATTTCTTCTAGACATGTTTTTGTGCCAAGCCCACGCGACTTTGTTCTCTTGGCGTCGCTGCATTGAGCCTGCATTCACGTGTGAGGATCTTGGTCACGATTTTAGATCTTGCTTGCATGACTTCTGCAAAATACTGCCCGCAGTTTGGATGTGGTTTTTGCATGCTTTTGGACACGATGTGTGCCCTAGTCGCGGCGCCCTAAGACTCCCTCTGTGATATACAGATATTTATTTTCTTATTCCCACGATTTTTTCAAATTCGAGCTGGTTCTCTGCAATTTTCTGGTTTGTCAATGGCGGCTAGGGCATTCTGAACAGTCGTCTAGGGTTTTGACCCGTTTTTCGAAGACAAAAAAAATTTGTTTCCAGATTCCTGGTGGGTTTTTCGAGAGCTCAACTGGGTTGGTCTCCGTTTTTTCTGGGTGCATTGTTTTTCGTGCCTCATTTTTTGTGCCGACAGATTTGTCTTGCATTTTGTGCCAGATGGTTGTCCAGTGTTCTGCTAGCTGATCACAACGTTACCTCATTTTTTGTGCTTTGGAAAACGGGAGGGATGGCAACTTTATCCAATGTTATGTTGGAAAGTTCGCAGAGGTTTAATGGCAAGAATTACAACACGTGGAAGCAGAGGATGCTTACCATCTTTGAGTACCGGTGTCTGGATGCGCTTGTTCTTGGTACAGAAGTTCGTCCCACTGTTGCTGGGAAGGATCAAGACAAGTATGATGGAGGTAATAGGGAGGCAGTCATGTTGCTCAAGTTATCAGTCACCGATGAGATGCTTCCAGAGGTGCCATCTGGCAAGACTGCTGCGGAGATATGGAAACATATGAAAGATCTCCATAAAACGTCAGATAAAAGCCGAGCTTTCTTTCTAAAGAACATGTTTTCGATGATGACGGATGAGAAGATGTCCCTGCAGGAGCATCTTATGAAGATAAAGGAAATACGCGATCAACTGGAGGCCATTGGTCGCAAGATGGAAGAGGAGGATATGGTAGTGATTACACTGAAGAGTCTACCACGATCCTACGAACATTTTATTGACACGCTCAACATTACCTCCACTAATGTTGACTTGAAGTTTGATGCGTTGTGCAATAAGTTATTGCAGCAAGCTAGGTGGAGACAACAATTTGGTAGCAACAGTGATATGGTCAGTGCGGAACAAGCATTTGTTGCCAAGGATAATGGCAAAGGCGAGTCCACTCAGCATAAAGGACAGCGCACATCTGAGGAGGGTTCCAAGAAGAGTATCACCTGTCACTATTGTGGGAAACTTGGTCACATCCAGAGGTTCTGCAGAAAGCGGTTGGCTGATCAGAAGTCCAACCAAGAAGAGTCTCAGCAACAGGCTCATGTAGCAGAGCATTATGAAGAGAAGGCGAAGGAGTCAGCCTTCTATGCGTTTTAAAATTTATTATGGGTAGTTAGTACAATGACCATTAAGGGAGGGTATTAGAGTAAATAATATTAATGGTCATTTAGTCATCTTTATCTTATTAGATTGATTCTATTTCTGTTTTAGATTAGATAGCTTCGAATCTTTTTTGTTTTGCTTTATTAGTTGTCGTTTCTTTATAGAAACATCTCTTTGTATCTATTTAAAGAGCTTTGCTCTCGTGTAAAAATATATCATTGAATAATATCAATCTGATAATTTAACAATTGGCACAACCACTAGCACTCTCATGCTCACTAGTTGGCTCATGGTCATTGGCAACATCAAGTGTAGCAAAGTGGGCAGTGGAAGCATCCAAGTCAATACGCTTTGGCTCAATATCCCACTTCCTTGTGTTCCCTTCTTTGTAGGCACTTTCTTTGTGTAAGGAGCTGCAAGTTTGAATGCAAATACACCAAGTCCTTTGCCTTTTTTGAGTGTAGTCTATTGCACTTTATTGAGTGGATGAAGGAGTATGTGCTCCAATTCCTCTCAAATGAAGATGAACTAGCAACCTATTAAGGCCAAATTAATAGTTAAGAGTTACAAATTTAACCAATTAAATTTAAAAATTAAAATATAAATAAAATTATAAAACTTAAAGATAAAAGATTTTGACTATAAAACTTACTTGGGATAAAATTTTGATTGTAAGAGGTCGTAGGTATGTGTATGCTTGGCTATGGAAGTACCACCAAGTATGAGCAACGACAATGTACTTGTCTCGAAGAGCATTAAGACCATAATCATTGGAGCATGCAAAACCCATGAACTCAGCTGTAATGTCCCTTTTTTTGGGTTCCCTTGCTTTGTAGCTGGCATTAACTTTATCAGTTTGTGTTAGCATGTTTAGAGGAGTTTTTTGTGTTTTTTTGGGTTTTTTCTAGTGGGGATGGCTATTTTTAGTAACTTATTATTTTTAGTAATTTAATTCTAAATAAAATAGAAAACCCATTAAAGGGGGGTTCGCTAGAAGGGGGGGGTGTGTCTAGTGAACCCTCCCTTTCTAGCGAACCCGCCTCCCCCTTCTAGTGAACCCCCTAAAGTGTTTTCCATCCGAAAATGCATTTTTCCTTCCTCAATGGAATTGTAAATCAATTTTGTGGGTTTACCCAAAGGATGAAGATTTATGAAGTTTTCTAATATGGGTGTTTAGTTTTTGGTGTGATGTGAGCTTCCTTGGAGTGTTGTTCAAGTTTGGTAGTGATTAGGTGATTTTTTGGTGTGTCGGTGTGCTTTTTTTGCGATACTGGAAAAACAAAGTTTGTCCATAACTCAGTGGGACTACCAAGTATCATTCTGGGTGTTAATTCATTGCATCCCTCTTTTCTAGGTGCCATCTTTTGAGCCATTGCATGTGGGTTATGTTTAAGGACTGAAATTATAAAGCAAATCGCCCTCAAGGCAGGCGCCATTCCTCTTGGCTCACGTGGGCTTGCTGGTCACACAAATCTGCATCCTCTTTGGCGACGTTTTTCTATGTTTTTAAAATCTGCATAGATTGGATGTTGGCTCTAAGCCATTTGGAAGAGTTTGGAGAAGTTTGCTGATCATCTGAAGGCCTAAAAATGCACATATTGGTTTTGTAATCAGGTCTGCAATTAATTTTGCAAGTTGGATTTCAGTTTATTGTTTGATGCAAATCTGATTCATAATGATGTTCAATATGTTTTGATGCAAAGAAAATTTTATTCTCTTTCTATGCAATGTTATTCAAAGTATGCAACAAACATTGTGATTGAAACCTGAAACAAGACACATTCTGCATCTCCGTCTTATTCCATAAACAAAAAAATAAATCAGAGGTGCTCATTGCAGTGCTATCAGAGTTCAAAACATTCTTGCTAGCCAGTGGGTAATGAATTTTCTATGAGCATTAGTGATAGAGAAAGAATATATCTAGAAAGGTTAAGAAAACGTGAGGAGGATTTGTGGGAGCATTGACCTTCAAAGAGGGGAGAACAACACTCTAAAACACAATCAGTAGGATCAACAAGGTTAGACAATATGGGTGATAGTGGTGAAAGGGTAGATAGAGAAGATGTTGAGGCAGAGCGGATGATGCTTCTTTTGGATGTTGTGGTTAGAGGGCAAGAAATGGCAGCCCAACATGCCCAGGAAACTAATGAGTGGCTTGCACAGTTGGTTGAGGGGTTGGCTCACTTAGGAGGCAATAATGGATAGGGAGATGGTTTGGGTCAGCGTGGAGCAGCAAATCAGCACCATAGAGCAGCCATGGCTAGACCTCTCATGCCTGTTTTTCCACCTAGAGTGGAACAACAACCCAATTAGGAGCTCACATTGATTGGAATAGATGATTAGTTTAGACAGGTTTGGATTAATGCAAGCCTAGAATTTCAGCATGACATATCTCGACATGATTATATGGATCTCAGGATGAGGCATACGCCCAACATGGGCAATAGAGAGCAGCATAATGACTTGTGGAGGAAAGTTGGAAAACTTAGCCTTCCTTATTTTGATGGGTTCAGTGAGAGTTCAGTGAGAGCATGGGTTCAAAAGGTGGACACATACTTCAATCTAAACCCCATGCCTGAAGAAGAATCCATAAAATATGCTGCCATGCACCTTGATGGAGTTGCACATAAGTGGTGGCATCAAGGGATGATCACAACAGGGCATGCTTAGATTACATCTTATGTAGAGTTTACTGAGAGACTCATATAGAGGTTTGATAAGAAGGATCTAGAACTTTATTTGAAGGAGTTGGCAAAGTTGAAACCTTGTTCAATGAAGAACAGGTGGTTGAAGAGAAGTTCATGGCAGAAAAATATGATGTAGTGATTTTGCCTTGAAACATGATGAATCATGAATGTGAGACGAAGCCTCAGGATGACCCTTTGGTCATGCATGCAACTACTGTGCATAAGGTTGTGCATGAAGGAAAGGATAAAATGTCAACCTTGGATCCTAGTTCGGATTCATCCGGTGATGTCTCTAAGCCTAATGACTACCTTGATGTTTCTAATGGAGTAGATATTGATGATGGGTTCACTAATGCACCTTCAGATGATGGGTATGGAGAAAGAAAAATGATGATGTCTTCAAATTAGCTTTGATGATCACTCATCTCATTTCATTGATGATATCGCAGGTGGCTTTGGGTTTGACTTCCAAACCAAGCCTATGGAGAGAGATGCTTATGATGATTTCAGTCCTATTGAGTTGGAGAGTGACTTATTCAGAAAGGCAACTAGTCATGAGGAGCACAGTGAACACTTATTCTCTGAACAAAGCAATCAACCCTTCTACACATGGAATTCGGGTGTGTTGGCACCTAAGTATGATAAGGATCCATATTAGGATGAATTTCCTTTTGATTGTAATGATGTCCTCACTTCATCTTGGGAGCCATGCATAGAGGATGGCATTGATGGTGATGTTATTGATCTTGAAAAAAAAACTAATTTCACATTGTAGGTAGTTGATCTTGAGCAGAGACCTTGTGGCTTGGTTGATTTGGATTCACAGTCCACTATTGGGGATGATAAGGGTGAGACACAGGTGATTTGAGACAACCTTGGAGACTTTGATGACAGGTATGAGTCTAATTTTGATTTTAACATGCAACATAACAGTAATTCGTCACCTTTGTTTGATCATGATTGGAAAAGACAATTCTTGGTATCCGTTGAGAATGAGGTGCAAATTTTATCAAGTATGGATAGAAAACATATGCACATGGAAAACATAATTCAAAGTGCATGAAGAGGACAAAATGAGCTTAGTATCTCACTTTCTGATTTGCAAACAATGAAGGGCTCTGTTGAAGAATTTAAATCAATTTACACATGATGCATGATAGAGACATAGCCACCAAGTTGGCTGATGAGATTTTGTCCATGACTAAGCAATTAAGGAGAAAGGTTAGTGAGCTCACCATTGAGCTTAATTCCACGAAGCTTTCTTTGGAAAGTGTCCAAGATGCCCTTCTTGAAGCAAATGATCAACTCTATGAGGCTCAACAGTTCAAGGAGAAGGAGAACAAAGAAAGAGCCAAGGAGATTGAACAGGTAATGGAGGAGCTTGATTGCATTCAGGAGGAATATGATCTTGCTCATTGTCCTAAAAATTCAAAACATAGGAGTAGAATCAGCAGGAGGATTGGTCTGATTTTGGAGTTGAGTTTAATCTTCAGTTTGTTGATAATCCTTTATTTGAGTTGGATGCTAATTTGACTCATGATAATCCATTTTTTGAGTTGGATGACGGAGACCAAACTGATTCCAATGATGAGAGTGGATTTGATTACAGGATTTGGGACCCCAATGCAGTCTCTGGCCACGAGATGTTGTCTAAAGATAGGCGTAGTGGGTCAACTTCTAGTGTTAGTACTGCGCGTACTGTCGCCCACTTTCCGATCAGCTTGTACTTGACTTCAAATTTTGATCCACAGATGAGTTGGATGATTTCTTCAGTCCAACAGTTGAGTAGTTCACGAGTGAGGTTGGATGGTAGATGTGATTTGATCATAGGAGATGATTTTGTTGCAACTTCTACACTCATCTCTCCTATGTTTTCAGTAAGATTTCAGTTTGGTTACCATTGCTCTCACATTTTTTTGTTGGTTATGGAGATATCTTTTCATGAGCGGATCGTTGTTGATCATTGGCAGGCTTTTGGACAGTTGGTTGTGAGTGTTTTTCTGGATACAGTTCATTCATTCATTTCTTCCGCTCTGGTGAGTAATGGTCACTGTAGTTACTTCATAGAGATGATAGGCATAATTTTAGATGATGTCTTAATGATTGCAGTGGTTTGGGTGTGTTGGTGTATTCAAAACCTTTCGTTTGACACTTGGAGGTTAAGTGTTGATGTTATGATTACCGTTGGTGACAACAGAGGCATTTTCCGGTTGGCAGATTTCAGAGATGTGGCAGTGATTGACTTGCTTAATATTTGTGGCATCATGAGGTGTGATGCTGAGGTTTATGTTTTATGGTTGAGTAGGGTGTCTTTTATGTTGCCCAGGATCGTGATTGGCAGTGAGTTTGCTAATGTGACCCTCATTGAGATGCCTTGGCAGGATATGTCTCTTGGTATAGATTTCAGTCCTTTCAGGTTGTATGGGTTTTGATGAGGATTGCTTTTTGGGGTTCCAGGAGAGGAGAATGCAGTCTGGGCACAATAGTCAAACATTTATGATCAGAGTGGCGCAATGTCAACATGGTGGTTCTTTCCTGAGATTGATTTGGAACCTTGAGATCATTTTTGGTTTCAGTTTGGTTCAATATGTTGATTGTGGGGTTGTATTGGCATTGCTTGAGGACAAACAATCTTTGGGAAGGGAGGATTGTAATGTCCCTTTTTTTGGGTTCCCTTGCTTTGTAGTTGGCGCTAACTTTATTGGTTTGTGTTAGCATGTTCCAAGGAGTTTTCTCAATTTTTTCCAGTGGTGATGGCTATTTTTTTTAACTTACTATTTTTAGTAAGTTCAAGTCAAGCTTCTTTTGGACTAGTTTGGTGTTTTGATTCACTATTTTTAGCATCTGGTCTCAACTCCATTCATCTAGCAGCTCAATGCAGAGTTTCTATTTTTGGCAGTGGTGAGTTCTCTTGGTGGTTAGGATTAATATTTGTTATTTTGCCACTTAAGATAATAAATTTTGCTATTTTAACTTAAGCGAGGAGGGTGTGGGTCATAAGAGGCCCCCTTGGCCTAGTCAAGTAATGTTGATTTTAAAAAGGGGCCAATGTTATTTCATGTGATGCCTAGAAAGAGAGTTTATTTATCATTTTTTAAGGCTAATGTTATGCCTCATAAGGTGGGACACCTAGTTTGGCTTAATGCCAATTTTAAATAAAAAATGAAAAGTGAAATTTTGGAGGCAAAAAGTTGGACGCCCCTCTTGGGGTAATTTCATGTCATTTCATAAAGTGAAATAGAAGGGAAAAAACATTCAAATTCAAATGCAAGTTGCCCTAACTTTTCCCTCACTTTATAAATATGAGTTTGAGCTCTCATTTGCATATGCATGTTTTGACAACTTAAGGAGATGCTGCTGGAATGAGCTCAAGGAGTTTGTCTTTGCTGGTTGAGGACAAAAATCCTCTTCTTGTTTGCTGGTTTCGGTGGTGAAACATCCACCCTAGCTGGTTGGTGTTCTTGGTTTGGTAGTGGCAACGATTTTGGCTTGATTTGGTGATTTGGGTTTGAAAAGGATGAAGATTTATGATGTTTCTGATATGGGTGTTTTGTTTTTGGTGTGATGTGAGCTTCTTTGAAGTGCTGTTCAAGTTTGGTAGTGATTAGATGATTTTTCAGGGTGCTGGTGTGCTTTTCCTGCAATATTGGAAAAACAAAGTTTGTCCATAACTTAGTGGGATTGCCAAGTATCATTCTGGGTATTAATTCATTGCATTCCTCTTTTTTGGGCACCATCTTTTGAGCCATTGCATGTGGGTTATGTTTAAGGACTGAAATTATAAGGCAAATCTCCCTCAAGGCAGGCACCATTCTTCTTGGGTCACGTGGGCTTGCTGGTCACACAAATCTGCATCCTCTTTGGTGAGGTTTTTCTATGTTTTTTAAATCTGCATAGATTGGATGTTGGCTCTAAGCCATTTGGAAGGTTTTGGAGAAGTTTGCTGATCATCTGAAGGCCTGAAAATGCACATAGTGGCTTTGTAATCAGGTCTGCAATTAATTTTGCAAGTCTGATTTCAATTTATTGTTTGATGCAAATCTGATTTGTAATGATGTTCAATATGTTTTGATGCAAAGATAACTTTCTCTTTCTATGCAATGTTATTCAAAGTATGCATCAAACATTATGATTGGAACTTGAAACAAGACAAATTTTGCATCTCTGTCTTATTCCATAAACAAAACAAAAAGAAATCAGGGGTGGTCATTACATCAGCCCTCACCGAATCACATCTGTCACGATCAGTGAAGAGTCA
This sequence comes from Sequoia sempervirens, assembly GCA_007258455.2. Lineage (NCBI taxonomy): Eukaryota > Viridiplantae > Streptophyta > Pinopsida > Cupressales > Cupressaceae > Sequoia > Sequoia sempervirens. The sequence goes on from VDFB02076072.1 coordinate 56,948, forward strand.
GCGAAGTGCTGCTTTGAACCCTTGAGCCACTTTGACATCTCTATATGGGGCAACTCTTGTTGTCACATAAATGCGCTGAGCACTATAGTATTTGGGGCTCAATACAAAGACAAGAAGATGCAACAGAGTGGTCATTTTTTTCCATGTCTCTGCAATGATTTTGTGTAGTTCTTTGAAGAAGTTTTCTTTAGGATCTTGCTCTTTTGCATTAATGATGACTTTCATCTTCTCAATCATTGCGCCGATGCCATCATATACTTCACCCAAACAAGGCCTATCCATGTCAGTATAACGGATCATGCTCAATATGGGCTTAGTCAAATTGAGGAGATACTCAAAATGATCCCACCAAATGTCATCTAGGATCATTTACTTAACCTTTGTTGCCCTTGCAGTGCTAGATTGCCTCCATATGGACCAAATAGGGCTGATGACCATGTTAGAGAGTGTCTCACAAACCTTCACTGGTCGTCTCAACACAATTGTGTTGGAGGAAAATGGGTCTTAGCAACCTGTTTGAAAATCAAAGCAAAATAAAGTTTAAATTTCACAAAAATAAAAATAAAAATATATTACTAAAGTGAAACATGTTTATTATTTAACTTATCTTCAACAACTACAATTTCGAGAATGTTCTAAATATACCTTGTGACATATGGTGGTTGGTATGAACATTTGGATGTCTTCAACCTCAACATACACTTGTTTGATCCAATCAATTTTGGTTCCAATTTTTTGTAGCATTGAGGGAGTGGACAACACAAGGTGTCCAAAAAATGTGTGTAATATGCTTGCTCAGCCAAGACAAATAACCACTACCAGAAACAAACACTTAGTTGGAAAATTAAATACTGTAAATGAAATCCTGAGAGATATTTAGATTGTAATTTAAAAAGACTCAATGATGTAGCAAATCGCCAACTCCAATGCAATACTCAGAACAAGAATCAAGTTCGATACAAATTCACAAAGGCATAGATCGGACATGTGTAGCCGATCGATTACAAGTAGGAGTAACTAGCAGACACCTCCCAATGGAAGCAACCGCGCAAACAAAGATTCACAAGGTGTAACATCAGCCACGATACTCCAATTTGCATATGCAGATGGTGTTTCCTGATGGATGTCTAGTGGATCACTCAGATTTGACAAGGTTCAATTGGAAATTCCAAGGCCTTCAACGCTTCCCTATCGCTTCACAACTATAACACAGATGGCTAGCGTAAACACAAACTTTGCGTATTTTCCGACAACCTCTAAGTCCGTAATTATTCCAAGGTGCAATTCTAGGTGAGACATCAGTACTGGGTAGTTCAATCAAAGCAATGGCAGGCTTAACTCAGATGGAATGCTGGAAAATGAGTGATATAAATCTGAAGTTTGATCTTCTACCGGATCCGTGGTTCTAGTCCACCGTGTGCTACCCTGATGAATCTTCTGTGCGTAAGTCTCAATGGCGCGCGCCTATAGAATTGGCCAAAGCCTATGGCTTGGCCAATTGCTTCGTGTGATATTGCTTCCTACAAGTCGCGACCTCCCCACACCCGTACCTGCGATAGCAATATATGTAGTCAATACCTTGGTGGAAACGAATTGGAATGATGACACAAAACCACTAGCAGGGATTACGTCCTACTAGGCCGAGACCAGCTATGCAGTCAATTTCTATGTCTTCATTCGATGATCAGCTAAAGCCAATGATCCTTCATAAATACTAACTCTAACCACCCCCTTCCGAGGTCGGCCTCAGAAAGATTATTATTTAGGCGCCAACTCAGATTTGGGTCAGCCAGATAATACAAATTTAAATATTATTGAACAATAATTTAAATTTATTATTTATTAATTATTTAATATTATATTATTATTATTTAATAGTGTTTAAAAACACTTTTATTCCCTCCAAAGTCGGTTTGAATTTAATTGGGGACATGATAGTCCTCCCCGCTCGGATGTTACTTGCCCTCAAGCAACTTCAGATCCGAATCCTTGAAAGTCTTTGCTCCTGCCCTCGTCTTCTTTGATGCCTTGTACAAATTTAGGGCCAACTCAAATTTGGGTCGACCAGATAATACAAATTTAAATTTATTATTTATTAATTATTTAATATTATATTATTATTATTTAATAGTGTTTAAAAACACTTTTATTCCCTCCAAAGTCGGTTTGAATTTAATCGGGGACATGCTAGTCCTCCTCGCTCGGATGTTGCTCGCCCTTAAGCAACTTCAGATCCGAATCCTCGAAAGTCTTTGCTCTTGCCCTCGTCCTCTCTGATGCCTTGTTCGAAGCATGCTTAGGACCCGCCTTGGAAAATCTTCGAAGAATGACCTCTTTCCTGTCAGCTTTAAACTTCAATTCTAGAGTTTGATAGTTCGTTGTGTACTCCCCAATCGAGTGCAACCATTTTACTCCCAGGACCACATCTGTCTTGCCGATGCCAACTATGTAGAAATCACCTCGCATCTTATGTCCTCCTATGATCAACTCCATTTGTCAAATCCAACGATTGCATGGAATAGTGTACCCATCTACGACTATCACATCAAATCCTTCGAAACCTTCCACCCTTAGGCTCAACTTAGCTACTAGCCTTTCATCGATGAAATTATGGGTGGCTCCACTATCGATTAATATTGTTACCCTCTGTCCGTATAAGTCCCCTCTAATGCAGAGAGAGTGATATCGAGGTGCTCCAGAAAGTGTTGCAAGAGTGCCCCCGGAATATCCTTCCTCCCATGTCACCCCAAGCTCATCCTCCTTGGTAGCGCCATCGAGTTCACCTTCTTCTTCATTAGAGGCTACCTCAATGTAGTAGACGTGTCCTTTTCCCATACACCTGTGACCCTTTGTCCAATGTTCTTTACAAGTGTAGCATAACCCCCTCCTTTGGAGCTCGTTCTTGGATATGTCCATCTTGTGAGTTTGTGGTGGTGGGTTCGTCGGTTGAGGAGTAATCTCGTGGGGTGCCTTCTATGACTGTCCTAATGACGCATTCTTGATCATAGGCTTACTCTTCGTGGTGGAATCCTCAAGTTTCAGGGCCCTTCAAATAACTTCTTCCAGTGATGTCGGCTCTAAAGCTCTTACCAAGCCACGATAAGATTCTCATAGCCCTTCAATGAAGAGGAACATGAGTCTCTTATCGGAAACATGAGGGACCATAACAGCTAGCCTTTGGAATTCTGAAACATAATCATCCATTGTACCACACTGCTTAACCCTTGTCAAATTGATTACAAGCAGGAGTAACTATCAGACACCTCCCATTGGAAGCAACTGTGCAAACAGAGATTCACAAGGTGTAACATCAGTCGTGATACTCCAATTTGCATACGCAGATGGTGTTGCCCGATGGATGTCTAGTCGATCACTCAAATTTGACAAGGTTCGATTGGCAATTCCAGGGCCTTCGACACTTCCCTATCGCTTCATAACTGTAACACGGATGGCCAGTGTAAACACAAACTTTGCATATGATTTCCGACAACCTCTAAGTCTGCAATTATTCCAAGGTGCAATTCCGGGTGAGACTCCTTCAGTACTGGGTAGTTCGATCAAAGCAATGGTAGGCTTAATTCAAACGGAATGTTGGCAAATGAGTGATATAGTTGCTAGTCGCATATGGTAGCGCGACCTCTAGGTAATGGTGTGAAGAAAGGGTTCAGCCAGAGCGCTCAAAGGGCACCTCTGACAATTAGCGCATATATAAATTTGGAGTTTGATCTTCTATCGGATCCTTGGTTCTAGTCCATCGTGTGCTGCCTTGATGAATTTTTTGTGTGCAAGTCTCAATGGTGCGTGCTTGTAGAATTGGCTAGAGCCTATGGCTCGGCCAATAGTTTCATGTGATATCGCTTCTTGCAAGTTGTGTCCTTCCCATATTTGTACCTACGATGGCAATATATGTAGTCAATACCTTGGTGGAAACGAATTTGAAAGACGACACAAAACCACTAGCAGGGACTACGTCCTACCAGGCTGAGACCAGTTGCGTGGTCAATTTCTATGTCTTCATTCGATGATCAGCTAAAGCCAACGATCGCTCATAAATACTAACTCTAAACACCCCCTCCCAAGGTTGGCCTCAGAAAGATTATTATTTAGGTGCCAACTCAAATTTGGGTTGGCCAGATAATACAAATTTAAATGTTATTTAACAATAATTTTAATTTATTATTTATTACTTGTTTAATTATTTAATATTATATTATTATTATTTAATAGTGTTTAAAAACATTTTTATTCCCTCCAAAGTTGGTTTGAATTTAATCAGGGACATGACAATGTGTGAATATTGCTTCTCAACCAATAACCCTACAACCCTACAATTTTTTGCATTGTCTATTATAACTTGCACAACATCGAGGGACCACTTCATCAATAGCTTTACAAAGAATGTTAGGAATAAATGCACCATCCTTCACCTCTTCTTCACAATCCATTGCTCTCAAAAACATTGCGCCTTTAGGGGACACTGCAATAATATTGATCAATGGGCGATTTTTTGCATCTTTCCATCCATCAGAAATGGTAGTCACCCCTGTTTTGATCCATGAATCCCTTATGGGCTTCAAGGAGTCCTCTACAAATTTCACATCTTTATCTAATAAGGTGCTACTCACCTTCTCAAAACTTGGGCCCTTATACCCTTTTGGAGCCTCATTAATAGATTTCA
>VDFB02076073.1:0-13815 GCA_007258455.2 Sequoia sempervirens
ATTCTCACCTGAAGATAGTTGGTCATGGAAGAATTAAGATCAAATTCCCAAATGGTAGATTGAAGGGGATCAATGGTGTACTACATATCCTAGGTTTGGCATGAAACCTTCTTTCATTAAGTTTAATGATGTGCCTAGGTGCATGTTGTCTTCTTGAGTGAAGGATGCAAGAAGATGAGAGGATCTATGGTGCTTACTAAGGGTGTTCAAATAGGAACTCTATTTCAGCTGGATGCATGCATGGTCCAATGTAATAGCTCTTCTAACAAATCAAATAAAATAACTTTAGTCTTCATCTCACCATTGGAATCAATAGCGAAGAAGAATATTGCATCTACTTTGAATGGGTGTGATTTCTAGGTATCTAAGGGTGCTCATACTTTAGAAATGAAACTTCCAATACATAAGACAATGTTATGGCACTAGAAACTCGACCATATTGGTGAGAAGGGTCTTAGAGCCCTGAAAAATAAATGTCGTGTTGAGGGGTCAGATGATTGTAATCTTCAATTTGATTTTTTTGAACATTGTGTATATGGAAAACATAATCGTATTAATTTTTATTCTAATTCTCATAAGTTTTTTGGGGTGTTAGATTTAATTCACTCCAATGTGTTTGGTCCCATGAATTTTCCTTCGATTTCTAATTATGTATAATATTGTATCTTTCATAGATGATTGCAATAGAAAAATGTGGGTGTATTTCCTCAATAGTAAATTTGAAGTCTTTATTTGCTTCAAAGAGATTAAGGATTTTTTGTGATAATTAGACTAGCAAAAGAATTAAGTGTTTGAGGACTGACAATGGTGGTGAGTATTGTTTTGTGGATTTTCATAGGTTTTGTAAAGAACATGGGATTGAGAGGCATAAGACAACTCCATATACCCCTCAATAGAATGGAGTTTCAAAAAGGTTGAAAATGACATTGATGGAGAGGGTTAGGAGTATGTTGAGTGGAGTTTCCCTTGAACAAAAATTTTGGGCTGAAGCCATTGACAATGCCTGCTATCTTGTTAACATATCTCCTACATCAAAATTTGTTGAGAATATACCTATGGAGGTGTGGTTGGGAAAAAATATACCATTGATATATCTTTGTCTGTTTCATTGTGAGGCATATGCTCATGTGCCAAGGGAGAAGAGGTGTAAGTTGGAGAACAAGTCAGTTAACTGTATCTTCATTGGCTATGGTGTTGGTGTGAAAGGGTACAAGCTTTGGGATCCAGTGGAAAAAGTTCTCTATAGTAGAAAATTGTTATTTTTAGAGATATGAAACCTTCTTCCACTATTCTACAGCCAATTGAGAAACAAAATAAGGAAGATGTGGTTCAAATTCCTCTTAACCCTAAGAAAGTTGATCTAAAAGACCCTGATAGACCTGATGATGAGGTGACTTCTAGCAACTCTGAAAATTTAGAAGAAAAAGAACATCAACCTCAATATTTGAGGAGGTCCACACGAATTAGGCGGTAACTTGATAGGTTTGAATATTCACCTGAAAGGTTTGGATATTCATTGTTTGATTCTATTTTTCAGAATTTTATTTTGATAGTATACTATTTTTCCGCATGTGCAAAACATAGAGCTTGATTTTCAATAAAAAAAACCCATGTTTAATAAAACTAAAACAAATACATAATAAAACCAAAACATATTAAAATTATATTTGATGGATAGCTTGTTCTGAGGACTACCATCATGCAATTGGGTCTGTGAAGTCTCCTCCATTTTCATCCTCAACCCGAGCTTTGAAAGGCAATTTTTTGCAGAGATTTGGTAGAAGAAGAGGGGAAGGGGGGAAAAAGGGGGGTTCGTATGGACCTTGGTCCGGGTGAACCCCCCCTTTTTTGAATTTTTCATTGTCTTCATTTTAAAAAATGGTCAAAAAGTGGGTCTTGTCATTAAATAGGGTTCACTCAAACCAGGGTCCATACGAACACCCCAGTTCGTGTGAACCCCTAAAACCCAAAAAAAAAATTCATGGGAGTGTTTTTGCAATTTTCCTTCCTCAACGGAATTGTAAACCATTATTGTGGGATCACCCTAAGGGTTTGATTTCTAACTTGAAGTCTCATTTGTCAACACAATTTGAAATGAAAGATTTAAGTGCACCTAGGTACATCTTGGGAATGAAGATCATAAGAGACAAAAAAAATCTTTGGTTAAGCCAAATCAAGTAGATGAATTCAGTGTTGGATAGATTCAACATGGAAGATTGTAGATAATTGGTTGTTCCTTTGTTGTAGGGAATGAAGCTATCTATGAAGTATTGTCCAAAAATCTCCTTTTGAGATGGAGGAAATGACTAGAGTACCTTATGCAAGTGTTGTTGGTAGTTTAATGTATGTTATGTTTTATACAAGACCAAACATTTCCCAAGTAGTGGGAGTCCCAAGTTATTTTATGGCTAATCATGTATGGGTACATTGGGATGTAATTAAGAAATTGTTTAGATATTTATGGGGGTACTTCCATGTATTCCAGTGCTTTCATGGTTATCCAACAGGACCTATATTTTTGGGTATGTGGATTATGATTGGGTGTATGACATTGACAAATAATAAATACAAACTGGTGTCTAATCAACCCATCCCACTCCCAGACTGGACTGGGGAGGAAGAGATTGATATTGATGCTATCACTTGGCCAATTTGGATAAATATAATACCACCATCTTGAAAAAGAATTTAATGTATCAACAATAAACCTTGGTCCCGCTAATAGAGCCCAAGAGATTAATGAACTACAAGGCTCAACGACCAATATTTTGAAGTGTATGAATAAGTATGAGGCGAAAAAGGTTGAGTTGAAGTCTCAAATAGTAGAGTTGACCACATTTATGCAACACCTAGTAGTACCTATTCAAAATATCCTCGGGAAGGTAGTAAATCCTTTGGTGTTGTCCAAAGACAAGGTAAATAAAATGGAGAAAATAAAATCATGGGCTCAATCTATGCAAAATTGGCTAAAGCACATTTTTTATATTGGAAATAAGGAAATTGGTACTGCCATTCAGGTGCACAATAACTTCTTAATCCTAAAAGAAGAGGTTGAGAAACTAGTTGAAGACTGCACTAGCTATGAAAAATACCATGGTTAAATATTTCCAAAGGTAGAGGTGATAAGGATACTTCCTACTAAACTGATAGAATGAGAGGGCATTTTTAAGAAAGAATTGGTAAAAGAGCCTCATTATTAGTTACATGAGCTCAATTTCCAAAGAGAGATCATGTTGTAGGTTGAGCCCAAAGTAAAGAATATTGTTGAGAAAATCGATGAAGGTTTGGTGGCATGTAGCCAATTTTTGCATGAACTTATAAATGTACATATAGATGATTTTGTAGAGTCAAATGAGGAGATACTGAAGTAACAATGGAAGTTTTTGATTCATAAGGAGCCATTAGAAGATTTTTCTATAAATTTTCTAGGTGCTCCTACCCATTTTTTGGTGAAATCTCACATTTTAATCGCCTAGAAGCCTTCCTAGATGAAGTTGCATCATCAACTATTTGATGATTATGATGCATTATGTTACAAGGTTCATGTTGTCCCTGGTCCACCAAACAAAGAAGTTACTACTGCCCTGGTTTTTTTTTTCAAATTCGCTATGAGGGAAAGTCATAAGGTAGAAGTGTAATGGTAGATAAATTTTGTAGAGGATAACCAGTTGGAACATTTTTTGAATTTTGTGCCACAAATTTTTTGGGAGTTTGTAAAATTTATTTAATGATAAAAGGATCTATATTTATATTTTACATTTCCTAAGTACATTTGTAACAGAATTTAGTTAGAAATGGATGATGAATATGTTTTCAATATTTAATACACTCCAAATTATTTAATGCAAATATAATATTAGCCTTTGGTGTTGAGATGATCTCTACCATTGATTTTTCCTTGGATCTTGTAAGCCTTGTCTATAAAAGGCAGTCTTCTCTCATTTGTAAGGTTTGATCAACAAGAGTTGTTGTAACCAGTATTTTGAAATCAATACAAGCAAAGTATTGGATTTTGGTATTCTGAATGTTATTTCTTTATGTATATATGGTTCCTTTCTTCAATATTAGTTCAAGTTCAGTTATGATAATAGTGAAGTGTAAAGATATTTAATAGATCTTTTTTTTTTTGGTAACCCAAGTGTGTCCCCGCAGCTCAGCCCAGCGTTTCCTTTACGGGGCAAGCTAAGGCAAGACTAGTCCCCTAGGGATGCACACAATAGCCCGCAAACCATGTGCATCAGGTAAACCCGAGCTTTGGAGTCGAACCTGATACCTATGGGGAGCAAACCCACAACCCAAGCCAACTCCGCTACTTGTTCGGGCTCAATATTTAATAGATCTTTGCTTCATATCATTTTTTATTTTCTAATAGTAAATTACTTTGTATGGTTATTCTAAGCCTTATTTTCTTTTTAGTTCAATTTTGAGGATTTTTTTAAATTATGTCATAATTGGGTATTTTCATAAATGTTCATAGTTTGAAAACATTTTATCTCCTTTGAAGATTGCATTGTTTCTATGGCATTGTGAGTTAACCTATGATTAAGCAGGAATTTGTTTTGTGAGGGATCCGTCTATCTGAAGTACCAACTATTATTTTCATTGTTCTTAGGTTTTCTTGGCTTAATCTCTTCTCACCCTATCTTTTGCATTTTATTTTTGAGGTATTTTAGGAAGAAAAGTATCACCTATATTGTAAAATCAGATGTTGAGTATTATTTTTAGATCTTAGATCTAGAAACACACTTAGTGTTTCATAACAATTTCAGATCTTTCATACCCTCATTCTTTAAGTTCTAGCTAAGTGATTGTAAGGCTCCTTGTAGAACAACATTATATTGAACCACTAAGTTGTTTTATGCAAAGTCAAGACCTAAATATCAAAGCCTTGGGGTTATATTTCTAAATTTTTGAGGTTAGATTTCATTTCAAGAGAGACAAAATACTTTATGTTTTGTCTGTGTTGTGATGTGCAAAAACACTCATCAACAGATTGGTCTAAACAAATTATTAGAGCTTTTTTAATTGATAACTATGGCATTATGTCTTTGCTCCAAGATAAATATAGGGTGATGTAGGTCAACCTCAAGAAATTAATGAGATCTATCCTTCCAATAAATAAAGGCATGATAGGCCATGGCATGACTAAGATTGAGTTAAGGAAACTTGCTAACTTTCTATTTAATAATGATGAATTTACCCATTAAGATCTAATATTGTGATCAACTCTTAATAGGTATAAATGATCTACCTACTCTGAATATGTACTTAGATCTATGATGAGTTTAGGATGGAATTCCTTTGATTATCTTTTTCAAATGTATGCAAGTAGAAGTAAGTATTACAATATATTATATGGTGTTTTATCTTTGTATATATTAGGTAGATAATAATATGCTAATATTTATGATTGGTATTATACACAAATTTTAGGTACTCAAAAGTAGTATATTATTTAATATTACTACTATGAGTTTATTTTTGTATCTAAGAAATAATGTCTAAATAAAATTCAATGAAGTGAATAGAATTTAAGAATTTTATAAGTTATATTGGTTGGTGTATATGTGTTTGGACAGATCAATGCATGTGAGTTCAAGATGTTCCCTATGTGTTGGTAATTTGACTTGAAGACCTTTACAACTCTATGTGTAGATTTATTGATCAATTTATGTGGTATGTAACCAAGTTGACCTACCTAGTCTTTGTGAATCCTTGTGAATCATTGAATCGGTGTATGTGTAAGTCAATATGTACTTTTATAAATTTAATAGACTCATGTTTTGTGAATATTTTTATACTTATGTATTTTTCATTGGCAACAATAGGTTGTATGGGAAGCTTGCTTTTCATTATAGATGGTAGTAGATTGGAAAAAAGTATAGAACCCATGATATATTATGGGATGCATTGAAATTCCTCTTTCTAGTTGGGATTTACTTAAGGGACTATTAGTTAGTGAGCTTGGTAAAAAGGAAGATGTTGACAATAAGGTTGCAACCACTTGCATTTTTCCAATTGATCTCTTTGTGAACATGTGATGTTTAATTTATTCACATTGTGTATGTGTTGGGTGCATGAGCTAGTCACACTATGCATATGTGATGCATGCACAAATTATCACATTTTGTATATTTGATGTATGTGTGAATTAGTCATACTATGTATATGTGACACATGTGTAATCTAGTCACTATGTGTACTAGGTATGTGTGTAAGTGTTAGTCATACTATGTATATGTGACACATGTGTAATCTAGTCACTATGTGTACTAGGTATGTGTGTAAGTGTTAGTCATACTATGTATATGTAATGAATCCCTGAGTTAGTCCTATGTGTATCTATGAACTTTGTATAAGATTTAATCACATTATGTATATGTTACACAAGCAAGAGATAGACCCATTAGGTATAGATGATGTATGCTTGACTCAATCACTACATGAACATGTGATGCTTGTATGAAATGGTCTCTATGTGGTTTTGTGTACATTCATATATTGATATAGGCATTAAACTAATATTTGATTGGAATACAATAACTATGAAACACACTAGAAGCATACGATCAATTAAAGGTTGTGGTTTAAAAGTGAGATCAAACATCTCATATTAGAGGAGAGGAGGAATTATCTCTATTATTAGGGTGTGAACTATGAAGCCTCTAATCTTCTAGAAGGGATACATAAGCAAGGTCATTATGGATAAACCCTCGAGGTTTAGGTTTGGATGTATGGATGACCCTAAGATTGGGATTACCCTATTGTAGTATTAGTATATGAGTTGTAGCATAGATTTGTTGCCATTTAACTATGGTTGAAAAAGTTATGAAATAAGCACTTGAAAATTAGATGGAAGATACTTGATCGATAAAGTTAGTACTTACTATGTATTGTGAAAAAATAATAATATAAACCAAGATGTGATTATTAGAGAGAAAAAAAAAGAATTAATAAGAAAATATGTAAAGATTTTTGAAAAAAAAATAAGAAAGTGACATTCCAAAATGTGAAGTCTATAAATAATTTATCATATATAATATCTCCATAAATAATTTATTATAGACAAGTAGCCTCAATGTTAAGAGATATAATGATTTTTTTAAAGATATAATAAATTTGTCAATCATGATAATTGAAAAGATTCTATTTTATCGAAAATAATACTTTTTTTATAAAATAAGACAATTAGACTGATTATATAATATTTTCTAACAGAAAATAACTTTTCCACTTTCCAAAATATAATAAATTAGAATGATTATCTAATATTTTCTAACAGAAAATAACTTTTCCACTTTCTAGAAATAATAAATTCCTCAACAAAACATAACTTTATATCTACGAATTAGATGACAGTACTGTAAGTTCTAACCTTTATTTTTTAAAGGAGGATTGTTCAGGTTTCAGTTTTATGTGAATATGCCTAGAATTTTACTACTTACCATTACACAATATCTCATATATAATTTGTTGCTGCTTAGAATTGGGTAGTCATGGCGCTTCCTTTATTTTCATTATTGCCAACTTAAACATTTTTTCTGGCGTCCCACCACTTTCAAGAACTAACAGATTCAGAATATAAATATGCAATTAATTTAAATAATAGAGGTGGTAGATAAATATGTGATAATTATTTGGAAACTAAATGAGGAGGATTAAGATATTTAGTTTCAGGAATAGTTATAAAGAATAATAGCTGATGTTGCATAGAATTGGTTCATCAATGTTGAGAAAATGGTATTTTTGATGTGTTTGTTTTCTCAAACTTACAACAAATGAATTTTGTCTGGGTTAGACTTATATTGTGCATGCTTAACACCACACACCATGAAATTGGTTTAATGTGTGAACTTGCCTTGATGGGTGTCATGTCCCCTTCTGTGACATCTCAGTCTGAGGATTAGCCTATCCCACGACCACCGTAGGCGATGGAATGGGATAGAGGTCACTCTAGAGCTTATTCACTTAGTTAGCGAGTTTGATCGATGGAAACTTTACGTTTGGGCTCGTCGAGGAGACTTTTTGGAGTTGCTATTTTAGCGAGTTCACAGTAGTCAGCGTGGGACCCTACTATTTTTAGCGGTATGGATTTGGCGTTGAATCACTTGATGTTAAAATGAAGCGAACCGGATCGGTCATCGGATGAATAACGAGAGAGATATTAATATTTAATTGTTTTAATTAAATATTAATTATTTGAGATTATAATATAAAGTTATAATATTAAATTATAACTTAAGTGATTCTATTTGAGGGGGTCGCCATCATCAGAAGGGGCCAAATTTGTGATTATATTTTATTATAAAAATTTGGCTGAGAACTATGGAAAATAATGAAATAATAAAAAGTGCGAATTTTTAATGAAACCCTATCTTTAAGGAAATCGCACTTTTGAGGGTTATTATGCTGTTGCATTGGGAATTGAGCCATTATGATGATTATTGATTTTGAGACTGATCAACTTTGATCTGAGCAAGAGACTTTAGGGTTTCAAGTTCGAATTCCTTGGGGAACGAGCCATCTCCATCGGAAGCAATTCAGAGGGTGTGAAATAACACTTGATTTATTGCCAGCAGAGGTTTCTTCATTCAGAGGGAATCATTGATCTTCAGAGATATTCATATTCAAGGGTTTCAGAGAGTTTCATTCTTCCAGAAGACATCTAGCAATAGAGGCGCACATATTCTTTGCATCCAGAGACTCTTGAAGAGGCCGTACATTTTAATTTATTGCAGCAATTTGTACTCAGGCCGTACCAGCAGTACCAGGCCGTACCATCTTAAATAAGGCGTATTTCTTCTTGTGAGTAAATCGCTTGCATTGAGGGTAGCTTATCATCTCCAGTTTGGGCGCACACTTGTCTGGCATCATTAGAGACCATCAGACAGGAGGAGAAACAAGTCTTCATCTCAGCCGTACCAGATTTCTGATTACCTACAGCTTGTTGTTTACCAGGTTTTTACCTCAATAAAAGCTTGTATTCTTTATTGCGTGCAATCAGATCTATGTTGTATTGAACCTATATGAGCAATAGATGAAACGCCTTCAATATATCTTGTAATTCTTATGCATGTTGGCTATTTAGTATTTTTTATAGAATTTATTATTCTTTCCAAGCAAAATCGCATTCTTTCAATTACATGCAAAAAAACTCAAAAACTACAAAAAAAACCAAAAACGTCAGAAAAGACAAAGAAACTGTCAGATCCGGAGAATAGGGGAAACTAGGTTTCTACAATGGGATTGATCTAGCAAACTATGTAATTTTGCATCTCAATTCACCCCACTATTTGAGGTTGCTAGTGCATAAGGATTGATAATATTAAGGAAGTGAATGGATTGCGAGGGTCAATTTCTCCTCAATCAGCCCTCTTGGTTTGCTAACTTACAACCTTCAGTGAGTGATTGAATACAACTCAAGCATGCACTTTCCTAGATGATTCTAATGTATATGTTGATTCAAACTAATGCTCCAAACCAAAATGTTCCTATGATTGAATGATTTGTGTACCATAGATGATCTAGGATGATGCTTACTTTTCCGTTGGTGTGTCTAAAGCATAAATGAATTTGTTAAATATAAAGACATAATGAATAGTTGTATTAATCTCTATCAAGTTGGCTACAAATGACTAGTAGGAAAGTTAGGAGTCAACAATTATAAATTGTTAGGAATAAGGTGTCTCAACCTTTGATAATTCCTAGCATTGATTATTTAATGCTTATTTATTTTCCTATTTAATTAATTATGTGTAAGCAATAATGCCACTATGCTAGAGTTGACTCGAAGAGGTGTTAGACTTGCATGGCAAGTGACATGGTTGGCATGTGGGCCCCATTTGTTGAAGTTAGCTCAAGTCAATAACAAAGTTGGAAATGTGAAATTGCTATTACAAGTGTGATTTTTTCATGTGCATGTGATTTTTATGTTGAGTTTTGCATGTGCATGTGCTTTGCATGTTGAGTTTTGCATATGCACGTGCTTTGCATGTTGCATGCAAAGAGGTGTTATAAATATAAGTGTTGTATTTTGGAGTTGTAATGAGATTAAATTTTATAGGTATCGTTATGCTATCTGATTTATTCTAGAATTGTAACAACCCTTGTGACTCTTGAAAGAGCTTGGCTCTAATATTTTATTGTAACCATTTTGTTTATAGTGAATACATTGGATTGTGCTTTTGGAGTGTGGAAATTTTCTCCTAAAAGGGTTTTCCCCACATAAATTTGGTGTTATCGTGTGTTGTTTGTTTTGCAGGTATCTATAGTGATTATGTTTTTACTCTATTCTCTGTGATTTGTGCATCTCTATATTATAATTGTTAAAGTTTGGAAGAAATTTTGAACTCTCTCTCCTCTTTAGATTAGTGTAGGAATATTTTCTACATACCTTGCTTCGTTTTGGAAATTGGAGTTATTTTTGTGTCTTGCATAAGAGAACTTAGGTATTAGGGGATTGACCTAGGACAAGGAATGCATAATTTTGAGGCAAAGATTAGGTACCCAAAATTATGGACTAAAAAAGAGTTGAGTATATAGAAACACATGCAAATGGAATAGGAATATTTTTTAATGTGTGCAAGTGTGTTAAGGTGAGAGTAAATGATGATGGACAAGAATTAGGCAAGGAGCCAAAATTTGCACAAGAGTGTGACACATGTTGCTATATAATTATATTAAAACATTCCATCGAAATAGGAGAATAGAGTTATTTACATTAAGCAAGAGATAAAATACAAATAGAGTTGATATAGTAAATATGAAAAGTTAAATGCATAAACTCAAATGCATTCCATATGCCATAAATGCAAGTGAGTGAATACATATATTGAATATGTGAGAGAGGAGGTAAAAAATACAACAAATAGGAAGTGTATCTCAATAATATAAAAAAAAAAAAAAAATTGATCACCTCCTATGACAATCATTTACAGCTCATCCATATTACTCACTCCAAGACAAGTCTAAGCAAGTTAAAACTACATGTAGGAAAATACCTAGCAACCTAATCAAATAAAATAAAAACCCTACACTAACAAATAGAGTGAGGTAAAACTGGTCTAAATCAAGTACTACATCTAATCAATTAGTTCATTTCATTATTATTCGAAAATATCAACTAATACTTCACAAAAATATATAAACATATCTAATTGACAACGACAATGTATATTATCATATATAAATATCACCTAAAACATCCTATATTTTAAAACTACAACTCCCCTAATCAAAAACAAAATAAAAAACCTATAAAACAATTATAATCTTAGTAAACATTCACATCAATATCTTTAATAATTTCGACTGAAATTGTCCATGTACAACCTAAAACTGTATAAACTTTTCCCATTCGACAGGTTTTGTGGAATGAAACTAAAGGAGCTAAAAAGCTTTTCTTATAAAGTTGTTCTGCTAACCGGTCAATATCAAACTACTTTTCTTTTTTCAGATTGACAAAGAAGATAAGTTCGAATACACTTTGAAATTGGATTCTTAACGAAGTACAAACTGTCATTAACCTTACAACAACAGTTTGATTGAACAACTCTTTATTCAAAGAGATTGGGATTGGATTTCTTCTGGAAGTTGAAATCTGTGTTGACACAGAAGTTGGGTATGCACATTTATAAATAGACACCATAAATTACTTTTCTGTTTAAAACATATGTTCTTTACATTTATATTATGAAGGTGATTGTTATTTTATTTTATTTTGGTTACCATACTTTTTAGTTTTTTAAGGTGGGAATCTCAAATTCAATGTTTGATTGTTTAGATTTTCTATGTGTTTTCTTTCTAATTTTAATATGTAAGAGTTATGTTTATTAGTCTTCACATATGAATGTCACAATATTTTCTTAGACATTATCTTTTATGAAAACTTCAGTTATAGAGTTATTCATACATGTTTTAGCCTAATTTAAAACCTATCACTCACTTATTCGTGCATAGAGGTTGGGGTAAGTTTGATTTAAACATACTCTATTTGTGTATGAATGCTCTGCTACCAAATGTGAAATTTTTCATATCTTGTAGCATTGTATGTTGAAAAAAAGTGATGTTGATTCAATTA
Organism: Sequoia sempervirens; assembly: GCA_007258455.2. Classification (NCBI taxonomy): domain Eukaryota; kingdom Viridiplantae; phylum Streptophyta; class Pinopsida; order Cupressales; family Cupressaceae; genus Sequoia; species Sequoia sempervirens. The sequence continues at coordinate 12,080 of VDFB02076073.1, forward strand.
CACTGTGTTATTCCCAAGTCATGGACATTACATGTATGGATATTATAAATGAGATGGACTCAATTTGCAACTATTTCATGTTTAGTTATGGACATGAACATCTTTGGTTTCGTACAAATTTGAGCTCATTGAAAAAAATCGAATTTATCCTTAGATAGGATGATATCAACATACTTGACAAAAAAATTTAACATTAAATAACTTTGCAAAAACTAAACTACATGCAAAGACTCATTGTCTAGATAATAATTATCAACTAATTTTAAACATCAAAAATATTTTTTTCTAATAAAAAAATTGACTATTCACCACTTTTGTGCATGGATGAGGTGTAAAATTGTCATTGATTATTTGTCCATTGAATAGTTTAACGCATTTTTATATTTCATATTATGATGTGATTCAAATAGTGATGTAAAAATATGCTACATAGTTTATATAAAAATTATATTGCATTCAACAAAGTAAATTTACTTTAGCAATAAAATATGTGTCTCTAATTTTATGATTGACTAGTTTGGGGAGAAAATGTCGAAAAAAGTATAAGGAATTCATGGAGTATGATGCAAGGAGAATGCATATATTCATTTTGTTCAGAGAAGTTAGGTATACAAACAAAACTTTATTATTATTGGTAATATAAAAGATAATTATACCCATAATTCATATTGTAGAGACAAATGACACTAATGCATATTAGCCAAGCTAGGACAAATGGTGTGAACATGAAACCTACCTAATGTGTACCATAATGTTGTAGTACAAATGGGCCCACTAATATAAGACATGTAGTAATTTTCATTACATCTAAAATAGGAATTCTATTTAAACATCTTCAAGAATAAATGTACAAAATTTATTCAAGTTATGTATACTAAAGTTAAATCATATAATTTATATGGTAATAATACTCTCGAATAAAACTTTCTTGACTATATATTGTAGTATTAAGATTATAAAAGGCATTTACCTCCTTCCAAGTTAGCCTAATGTCTAATAACAACATAATTCGTACTACATACAAACCTAATACAGATCAATGTCAAATCAAACCATTTTTAGAGACAGTCATTTGTGTCCCTATATTATAAAATGTGGTAATGAAATTTAAGAAAATACTTGTAGAAAATATATATACCAACTACCAAAAAAATTTCCCTTCAAAACCATCAAGAGTTATCTTTCTCACTAATAATTTGTTTAAATATAATAACCGCTCAAACTAGAAAAATAATTGTTTTCACAAACATTAGGAAGGAATTTCCAATACCAAAAATTACACCAAAAATATTGGTATTAAGGATAAACAATAATATGCAACTAGATAGAAAGGAAGCAAGAGGGACATGCAAAAAAGAGAGAACTATGTGAACCATTATATTCATAGGGAACCAATGTAACATAATAGTACTATAATAGTTGTATTACATTGAACATGAGTCATAAATCTCCAATTGTAGAATATGATATTGAAATGGGATAATAAGTCCTAAATACATATCTAATTTTTAAAATTATTTAGGACCATAATATTATAGAGTTGAGTTATAAAAAACCTTTTATTTACACTTCTCATTGTTGCTACAAGCCAACAACTTAGGAGGCCACAAATCAACTCAAATTTTATGCACACTAACAAATTCTACAATTATCACTAAAATTTGATAGACACAAGATTAATGAATTCACTTCCTAATAAATAGGTTGAGATACATACCTAAATTATGATTATGTTA
>VDFB02076074.1:0-49235 GCA_007258455.2 Sequoia sempervirens
TGAGGACAAAGAGTCTACAAGGAGATGAGTATTTCATGATGCTCATTGATGATTACACTAGAATGACATGGATTACTTTTCTAAAGGAGAAGTATAAAGCATTTGAGAAGTTTAAAGCATTTAAGGCATAAGAAGAGAATGAAATCAAAAGAATAATCAAGGTTTTGAAATCAGGCAGATGTGGAAAATGCACTTCTAACAAGTATGAAAATTTTTGTGAAGAGCATGGGATCCGAAGGAAATTTTTCACTCTTAGAAATCCATAGAAAAATGGAGTTGCAGAAAGGAAGAACCGAATGGCATAGGAAATGGCAAGAAAAATGTTGAGTCAATAAAATCTATCGGATATGTATTGGAGAGAATAATTTTAGACTGCAGTGTATATTTTTAACAAATCTCAAATCAGACAAAAGATTGAAAAAACACCATATGAGTTGTGGAGAGGAAGATTGGCTTTAGTCAAACATCTCAAGATATTTGGAAGCAAATGCTACATAAAAAGGGATGAAGAAAATTTTGGTAAGTTTGATTCCAGATCTGATGAAGGTATTTTTCTTGTTTACTCCATGAATAGTAAAGCCTATAGATGTTACAAAAAAAGGTTGAAGAAGATTGTGGAAAGTGAAAATATGAGAGTTGATGAAAAAATTTAGTCTACTGGTACTCCAAGAGTAGAAGATGATGAAGAACCAATCCACAATAGTGATAAAGATTCAAAAGTTGTTAGAAAAACTCCAAAAAAGTATGTTCAAAAGAATCACTCTGAAGACCAGATTATAGGAGATAAAAACAGTGGGGTTCAAACTCGGAAGAGACTTGAGAGGGAAAATGAGCAAGTACAATTTACATTACTATCAAAGATAGAACCAAATTCTTATAAAGAAGTAAGTAAAGAGAAAGGTTGGATAGATGTTATAGAGGAAAAGCTTAATCAAATCAAGAAGAATGAAACTTTGGAACTGGTCCCAAGACCTAAAGGCAAGAATGTAATTGGAACCAAGTGGGTTTTCAAAAACAAGTTAAATGAAGAAGTTGAAGTAATCCATAACAAGGCTAGACTTGTGTGTAAAGGATATGATTAGGTGGAAGGAATGCATTTTTAAGAGATATTTTCTCTAGTAGTAAGATTGGAAGAAATTAGGATATTTTTAGCTCTTTCGACATTCAATAATTTTAATGTATACCAGATGGATGTTAAGTTAGCATTTTTTAATGGACAACTAGAAGAAGAGATCTACATTGAACAATCAGAAGGTTTTCATATTCTGACATTCCAGATTATGTGTGCAGATTGAATAAGGCCCTTTATGGACTCAAGCAAGTTCTCAAAGCTTGGTATTCAAGGTTGGATGGTTACTTGCAGTATCAAGGATTCCAAAGAGGAAGTGCAAATAGTGGATCTATCAACCGCATTGGGGCATGCTAAAGAAACAGGCATCATATGTAGGTGTGGTCCCCACATCATATGACCCCTGGCATAAACCCACGATTGTAGGACAAGAGCTCTAAAGTCATCAATGGCTACCTATGGCAGTACCTACTATCCCTAGACTATCTCTCGAACAGTCCATGCAAATATAGCTTTGTAGGTGGGTTGCACTACATCCTAGATCTCGTCGAATAGCCTAGCAACTCAGTTGGGGACATATCTCTCCACCATAGTGTGCTCTCATCCCAAAATGTATCTAGTCTGGAAACCATAAAATAGCTACTGCTAGTCATTGTACCAAGGATGATCCTATCCATGGCCTCCATCTAAAAATTTTCATATCATTTGTAACTCGCCTCCAATAGGAAATCCTTGTGGTGCATGTGTGTTGTAACATAGTCATGGATCCATATCTGTAAACAATGGGTTGATCAGGATCTATGTTGACTAGTGTAATGATAGATTAGAGCATAACAATGTGCTCCTACCCCCAAATATGCAAAAGAGCAATGCCAACCCCTATAGACCACCCCCTCAGGTAAACGACCTGATGCACGTTGTGGTATAAAGAGGAAAGTATAATAGGGCCCCAAGCATAGAGTGTCATCCTTTGACCCATCCCTACCCAAGCGAGTCCCCAGCTAAATTTGAAAACTCTTCCTCATCTGTCAAGCACCAATACTCCTGAAATCAGTGCTTCGATGACTAATGTCAAATCTAGCACCTATCTTCTATAATCTTGCAGGTCGATCTAGTGGATGTCTACCCAAATGGTATCTAGCTCGAGGACATCAAAGATCACATCCTAACCTACGTCTATGGCACAGATCACTCTCTCCCCATGGATGGGGACTCACAGAACACACCATACGTCCTCAATTGTAATGGTCTCCTCTCTAGAAGGAAGGTGGAATGAGGAGGTATTGTTATGCCAGCGCTCCACAAATGTTTTCATTGTCGCCAAATGTGTCTGTATCTCTAGCATGTGAGCAACAAATCCAAGTCTGATTGCTCCAAGGAAAAATTTCTTGTCATCCCGAAAATGGAAAATGTAAGAAAGAAGACTAGGTCAATGCTCATGGGACATGATCGGTCGAATGATCTCCTACACGCATGAAGTGAACAACATCAAATTTTCTAAAAAATGACAAAATTTGGAGTCTAAAATCCTAAATCAATAATTGTGTGCCAATTTAACAATTGTGCCACTCTAGTAATATACAATTGCATCGCTATATATATACAATTACACATCAAAATTTGAGTGTGTCACTGAACCCAAATCACCTAATGTGATGTTATCTTGCAATCATGTCGCAATTTGATAATTACGACGTTCGACCAAAATGACTCATTACGTCATTTTTTGACAATAGCGATGTTATCCAGAAATTGTGCCTCTAAACCTAAATTGCACATAGCAATGTGTTCCAATAAATGCATTGATGTAGCACAATTGCGCCACCGACTATGACAAAGACGTCGCAATATTGTGACACAATCATTTGACTAACTTTAACATGTAATAAATGCATAAAAATGTGAAAAATAAGAAAAGTTTCATAATGCATACCAGGTGTCTTGTGTTGACTAGTCGTTGGTACTCTCGTACCCTATTCACGAGGTGTTGGGGAAGTGCTGGATCAACCATATCGTCAGAAGGTTAGAGCAAAACTGGCATCAATTCTCTAAAGGCAAGTGTGCGAATAAATTGAAAATGACCCCTCAACCTCTTTTTAAGCCTAAAAATTAGGGTTTTTTCTCTAATTAGGGTAAGCAAATGGATTTTCCATCTTTTTAATCAATTTTTGAGCTATAAAGCCTATTTTGAGGTGCTTTTTAGGTTTTTGAGCCTGTTTTTGCGTCCTAGAGCTTGTTTTCTACACCTGAACCTATGTTGAATCTTTATCATGATCTCGACCTAAAAATTAAAAAAATTGCTTGATATCTCGAGGGGGTAGTGTGCCAACATAATTTCTTCCATTGGGGCAACAGTGGGGCATCCAAAAAATCAGATTTTTTTTTATAATTTTTTATCTAAGCAGCAACATTAATCCAAAATGTGTCAATCTTTGAACTAATGTAACAAGTACCTCACTTCAAAGAGGGGAAAAATGTGGACACTTAAAATCATCCTAATCGATATTGCACATCTGAGTTTGATTACTAACACTATTTCATCCTAAATCACCTCTTTTCGATCATTTAATTAAATAATCTTTATTATTTAACTAAATTTATCATTTTCTCCTATTAATCAAATAACCAATGTTATTTGGCTAATTCATCCCCTTTCATTCTAATTCTCATCCAATTTAATTAGATAATGCGAATTATTTAATTAAATTTCTTATGTCTTCTCATTTAATTAAATAATCTTAATTATTTAGTTGAATGTCATTAATTTCCCCCTATATTAAATAAGTTGATTATTTGTTAAATAAGTTAATTTCCCCTAAATTGATTGATTATTTGATTAATAGGAGAAAAGGATAAATTTAGTTAAATAATGAAGATTATTTAATTAAACGATCAAAAAAAGGTGATTTAGGACGAAATGGTGTTAGTAATCAAATTTAGATGTGCAATATCAATCAGGATGATTTTAAGTGTCTACACAACCAAATCCTATATCCACAACCACAATATCTCATTGTCAATCCTAATCTAAATTTGTAATCATGCTTCTCTATTACTTTGATAAGTTCCTTATTCAAAAAAAAACTTCTTTTATGATGATTAGGATTATGTTGGCCTTGTTGATCAACTAGAATACGACCCCTATGATAATAATGAGTGTCAATGTGGATCAAGATAAATACTATCAAAATATAGACTATAATATCTTAAGCAAGTTTACCAAAAGCTCCAGTTACCCCTCTATTTATCCTCAATACCAATAACCCACAATTTTATGTCACCCATCCATAAATTCTCAATACCAAGAACCAATTATAACAATCTATAATATTATTCCCCAACAAATATTCATTATTTATCCTTCTCCTACCTTTGACAAGGGAAACCCATATTATTTCCAATGCTTGAACCTTCAACACAAAACCATCACCTTAATGCCTATCTCTCATCCACATCACAAATCATCCTCCCCATCACCAAACCAAGAAATATTTGTAGTTTCCACCTCCTATCCCAATCCTTCATCTTCTAAATCATTGAATTCCAATTTGTCTCAATCAAAAAATGTTGCAAGAATGGAAAGAATGAAGGTGTTGTCATTGATGTCAGCTGGTCAATTGGTTATCAACTAGTTGTTCTTGTCATTATTGTCATGGATGAAGGTTGTTGGTTTTATATGTCGAGGATAGTGAGAAAATTGTATCAAAGAAATTTTGTAGATGTTCAATGGTTGCTCCAAGTTTTTCTCTAGGATTTGCTCCTATGTTTGTGTGGTTCAGATATGTTGATCATGGTTGTTGGAAGCTGCTATATTCATATTTTTGGTTGTTTATTCTTTATACAGTGCGAGTTCTATTCACCAGTTGTGAACTATGGTTTTTTGTGTTTCTAGTTGAGGTTCGGGAGAAATATTGTTGGTTCATATTTCTCTTTATTAAAGTCTTATAAATTGTGGTTCTAGAATTGAGTTGTTTTGATTGTATTAAAGATAATTTTGGTATCTAGAAGGTTTTTGCTTCATTGTTCTATGTTTTTTATGCTGGTTTGGTCGACCTTGTGTGGAAAACTACCTTCAGAGTTGATGAAGTGTGTTGGATCTATTTGGGTCCTTATGAAGCATGTGTTTGGTTCACCCTCATTCTAATTCCACCCTAGGATGTTTTAGTGCCGACCTAAATTGAATTTAAATTTGGATGGCCGACTTTGGATATGTTTCAAAGTTGAAGATGGTATAAAAATAGAATGAGTTAGTGAGGAATGATGAGTGAGAACAAAGGAAATAGAGACAAGAGCACAAAGAAAATAGCAATAAGTGTGAATCAATATGTGTGTATGATGTGATGGCAGATCAATGCGAAGCCTAAATTTTGAGTTTCTGGAAGCAATGAGTTGAAGGTGCACTCTATCATTCATGCATGTCTGCAAGTGGATTGAGCAAATTGTGGTGGATTTCTATGTTGCATTGAGATTTTCTTCTCTCTGTAACAAGTCTTCTTTATCTTTTTTATATCTCTATGGCAGTGAGCCCTCTAGGTTGTTACCCCTGTAGGATAGTGAGTCCTTGTTCTATATAGTGAGTCCTTATTTTGGTAGTGAGCCTCTTGTAATTGATTTTTATATTCTCTATAGTATGAGTTAATCCTCACTGTGGTTTTTCCCTTATTGGTTTTTCCATGTAAATCTGGTGTTATTGTGTTTGTGTGATGGTTTTCAGATTCTGCACTAGTATTTAATGTTTAATCATTTAAATAGTGTTAAGGATTAGTTCTAGTGAATGAATTAAAGTTTAAATATGTGACAAATGATTCACTCCCCCTCTCATTTTTCTTTTTCAACAAAAACTTCATCCAATAAAGATACCTTTTATGGATTTTCTCCAAGTAATAATATTAAAGGATCTTAATCTATAATGTATAATAAAATTTATGCCATCCCATCACATCACTAATCCTACACTATCCAAAAATATCTCACCTTCATGCACTCAATTGCCTATCAACCTCACTCAAGAGATTCCTAACTAAAATCCATTATTTTCAAGCCAAAATGTTGAGTTCATTCAAGAATAGATTATCCTTATAAATTCTCACATTCCATTATATAAAACATTGGATCTATTTCAAGAGAAAATTCTAAGGCATGATTAAAAAATCTCCAACATAAATCAAGGTCAGTTTACCCAAAAAGCAACATAAATGATCATAACATTCAAGCTAATTTGAAATTTGATCAAGATCCTATCTATGATCATGACATCCAAGATAATATAATATTTGATCAATATCCTACCCATGATCAATAAATCCAATAAGATCCCATCATGTACACCTTTATATAATTCATGATAACAAAATTGAACTTTATCCTATCCATACTACAAAAACCTACATTCCCCAAGATGAGACACTTTCCTCCCTTGGACACATAGATGATAAAAAAATTGGCATTGATCACATCAAACACTTTGATCAACAAGAAATTATGGATCACATAGACATTCCAAATGATCAACTGATGAATAACATAGACAAAGAGAAAGTCCCAACATCTTATCAACTAGGATCATTAGATTTCTCACAAAAGATAAAATACCAAACATTGATGGTTCTCAACTATGCAAAGATAGGTCAACATATTTCTTCCATAATAAAAATATATATACCATCACAAATAAAATATATCAAAGAATACAATATCAAGGAAAAGGATTGGAGTTGCATGAACAAGGACTTTTAAAACTAGTACACATTTGTGCAAATTCTAAATATCAAGGTCTCAACTAATCGTGAATCAACAAATCTAATGATGTTAGTTATACCTTGAATATATTGGGGGAAACTTCATTCAATGCAAGAATCATAAGAGGGGTCATGTGTAATCCTTTCCATATGGTTGTTTCCAGTATACTCCCATTCACACAATAAACCATCATTCCCAAATCATTAAACTTGTCAGTTGGGGCCAATAAAAACAAAATTATTACAAAAAAATATATCAAAATCAAATGTTAAAATTTAATTAATCCAAAAATAAAAATGAAAGAAAAAAAGTGATATGTATTCCAAAGCAAAGTGAATTAGTAACTCCAGTAAAAGAAAAATATCAAAAAAATAGAAATCAATCGAAAGCCACACATTGCATATAATAGATGCCCACCTCCTTCAAAATGATAAAATCCCACCATGCAAGGAATAAAAAAATTGGTCTTAAACATTCATCACCCGTCATCCCAATTTTAGAAAAAAAAAAAAAAGTTATATCTAAAATTCCAAGTAATCCATTTGCATCTACCATCCCCCATCATAATCCAACATCTCACTTAAAATCCAAAAGTCCTAACTCACAAATCCACTACATCCTAGTAGCACCACTTTATCATAATAACTCTAATGGAACTTTATAATGATGTGTAGATTTAGATAAGGCCAATCCTAGTATAAAAAAGGATCACCATAGCATCCATGTGTTGTGTACAAGTGTCATGATCCATGTAGGCCATGATTGGCATACCATGAAAGAAGTATCTACATTAGCACCATCAAATGGACTGGAATAGTTAATGATCATATAAAGATCAATACCATTCAAAAATACCAAAAAAATAGTAAAGAGAAAAAATGTCTTCCAGTGAAAACCATTTATATGGAACCTTAGGGAAGTCACCATGATAAAAAAACTTGGAAAAAATGCATTTATAACAATTAAAAAAAAAAGAGAGAAATAATTCATCCAATAGTGAAAACCATTCTTATGGTTCTTTGGATGAGTACCATGATCAAAACCTAGTAAATAGGCATCTTTCATAAAACAAATTATCTATGTGTATTGTTACACTTGGGGGAAGTCTCATCCATCACAACTTTTTCATGGCATCACCATCCATTCATCCAACATAATTTTCATTCATCTTCTCTACCCTCCTTGATCTTGATAGGGATTAGGGGCACAAACTTAAAACATGATTTGGAAAACCCTTAACATGTCCATCTATTGGCCATGCACCATCTAACATCATGCCATTTCCTACATATCATCATCCAACCTAATATCTTGGAAAAAATGTATTATTCTTAACTAATCCAAATTGATGGTTTCAAATACTAATGAAAATATCTCCATGTCATAGAGCTTGTCAAGAGCTTTCCAACGTATTTTTAATGGGCTCAAACAAATTTTGTATGCAAAATTTATGGCCTTTGGAAGTTGAAGGAAAAACATGGGCACATTGACATGTGGAACACTCTAGACTGACACATGGTGTGATGAGGATGACATGTGACATGGTGACATGTGTCATAGTGAGAAACTAACACATGGAAAAATTAAATTTACATGTGGCACAACATGGATACACCAAAAGAATTCCACGTGGACCAACCAATGGATGCCAAGTGGACCAGTAAGAGGTTGCCACATGGACCAATCAAAGGTTTCCATATAGACCAAGCAAAGGTTGCCATGTGGACCAGTTGGGCACGTGGAATTTTGTTGGTAGAGACTTATTCATGTAGAATATTTTGGGGGATTTGAACCCATGATCTTCTCCAAAATATTTCATGTTCCTTACCACTAATCCATGCATATGCTATACATAAACATCTAGACTAGATCTTACTTAAAGTATATCTTATCCAATGTAGTGAGTGGGATTTAAACCCTGACTTCTCATGCAAAACTCTAGCACCTTAACCACTATGCTAATTACTATGCACACATTGTAAAAGGCCAAAAATTATATTTGAATAACATAATCTAGTATTGGAGAAAATAAAATTGTGTTCATTCTTGCAAGAAGAGATTGTTAAAGATTGTGAAAGTGATGCTTTTTCCTTCCTAGAAAAATAGCAAAGACTCTTTTACAGATTGGAAGTCATTTTGATGTATTTTTCATCATTTTTAATGGATTGGTTCCTCTTTTGAAGTGGACCCAGAGACGTAGCCCAACAAGGGTGAACTCTATTATCATATGTTGTGTAATGTCTTTATTTTATTGCTGCTCTTTTCTCAAATTTTAGTCATTTTCATTTTTTATTAAAACTAAATTAATTTATTAGATTTCAAATTAGTGTAATAAAATAGTTATTACAACTAATTTTGGATCAAGTTGGTATCAGAGCGGTTGATCAAGGATTCACAAGAATTGGTGTTGAATGCTATCCAGGTCTAAGATCAAGTGTGGAGAAGGATTGCTTGAAGAATTTAATCCTCGGATTGATACAAGACATACATTTCCATGGAAAGTAATGGAACGTGAAGGAGAAGAAAGCCTCATCGATTCTGAAAGGGAATTTTGACAATCTTTTCTCGACATGAAAGCTATAGTGGAAGAGTTGTAAAAAGAATGAAGGAAAAATAGAGAAGACCCAAATCAAGTTAAAGAATAAGGACAACCTCCTTCTACATCTTCTTCACCACCTCCCTCTCCATCTCAAAAAGGACAACCAGAAAAGGTTGATTCCAAATTACCTTTGTTAAAATTAGATGTAAATTTTGATTTTCCAATGTCTAATGGAAAACTTAATGCAGAAAAGATAGATAATTGGATTAAGTAGATTGAAGTCTACTACAGAGTTCAAAGAATTGAGGATGAAGGATCCAAGGTTTAGCTAGCTACTCTCCAACTAGGAGGCACTACACTGGTATAGTGGGAGAGTAAGATTCAAGAAGATATTTGCATGAAAGGTAAAATGAAATCTTCTTGGTATGAATTTGCATCTGCGATAAAGAAGCAATTATATCCATAAGGATATATGTAACAAGCATTAATGGATTGGAAAAATCTAAGACAAGGTGATGGAAAAAATTTGCAAGATTATACTCAAGATTTTAGAAAGAGGGCATTAACAATGGGAATTCCTTTGTATACACAAGAAACTCTTTTAAAGTATATTGGTGGGTTGCATAGTTATTTGATACATACTCTTCTTATGTTTAACCCAACTAATTTTGATGAAGTTTGTGTCCAAGCTACTCACATTGATTCAAGGAGAAATAATTTCTAGGAAAACTTCTCAAAGAAACCAATTCAACCAATCATACGAAAGAACAAAGGAAAGGGTAAGGCCAAAAGAACAACTACACTGAAGAAATAAAATGAAAAACCTACATGTTCACATTACAAAAAGGAAGGAAATGATGAGGCCAAATGTTGGAAGCTTCATCCAAAATTGAAACCAAAGATTTTTGGGAACAAAAGGGTGATAAAAATACTATTTCTACAACCCAACAAGATCTTGGATCAGATTCAGGTGATGAAACCAAGATTGCATCCATGGGATTGCAAGGTATATCTTTTGTTGTTAGTTCTAGCTCTAGTACTCATTCTTAAAAATATGAAACGATGCATGACGAAAGGAAACAAAGTGAGCTATTCCATATTAGAGTCATCTCAAAAAATAAAAATATTGATACACTCTTTGATAGTGGTTCACAAGCTAATCTTATTTCTAAAGAAATTGTTAAAACATTGGGACTTGAAACTAAGCCTCATCCAAAACCATATCCTTTAGGATGGGTATGTGAAAATGCTAAGTTACATGTGTCTAAACAATACAAACTTATATTTGCAATTACATATAATTTTATTGATGAGGTAAAGTTAGATGTTGTACCACTAGATATTTTTGGGATTATTTTGGGAAGTCCATATTTATATGACAAGAAAGCTATCTTCTATAGAGGAGAACAAGTATCATCTTGTAAAAGATGGGATTGAGTATATTGTGAGAGTCCATCGAATGAAGACTAATTTGTCTCTTGTTAGCACTAGACAAATGAAGAGGCTTATAAGTTCTAGCAAAAGATTTGTACTCATGATTGTAAAAGCTAAGGGTTATGATAAATCCAATGCTTTGAAAGGATTTCATCCTAAATATAAAGATGAAGTAGTTAAGATTGTTTCTAACTATGATGAATTTTTTTAGGAACCTAAAGGATTACCTCCTAAGAGAGAGGTACAACATGAGATTCAATTGCAGCAAGATGCCCCTCTTCCTAACATTGGCATGTATAGGTTATCAATGATTGAGAATGAATAAATCAAGAAGAAAGTCCAAGAGTTGCTCAAGAAAGGAGTCATCTGACCAAGTAGTTTTCATGTGGATTGCCCATTGTGCTAGTACCAAAGAAAGATGGTACATGGAGAATGTGTGGATTTTTGGGAATTGAACAAGATCACAATGAAGAATTGTTATCCTCTTCCTTGTATTGATGATTTGTTCGATTGATTAAATGATGCAATATATTTCACTAAGCTAGACTTAAGAAGTGGTTATCATCAAATCAGAATTTTTGAAGGTGATATTTAGAAAACTGCTTTTAAAACAAAATAGGGTTTGTTTGAATGGCTAGTTATGCCCTTTGGGCTATGTAATTTTCTTGCTACTTTCATGTGAGTTATGAATGATGTATTTAGGCCATTCATAGATGATTTTGTAATAGTCTACTTAGACGATATTTTTATTTTCAATAAAAACTAGGAAGATCATGTAATGCATATTAGGAAAGTCTTAGATGTTTTGAAAAGGGAGAAGTTGTGTCTAAAGATGTTCAAATGTGAATTTTGTAAAACATCTTTAGTTTATTTAGGCTATATTGTAGAGGGTGGTGAATTGAGAATTGATCCCTCTAAAGTTGAAACCATAATGAAATGGCCTAAGCCTAATAATGTAACCGAAGTTAGGAGCTTCCTAGGAGCAGTTCAGTAATGGAGGAAGTTCATTGCTAACTTTTCATTTATTGCACCTCCTTTACATGCTTTGACAAGTACTAAGCAGGTCTTTCAGTGGGGACGAAAACAACAAAAATCCTTTGAAACTTTGAAAGAGAAAATTAATACAGCCCCAATTCTAGCATTGCCATATTTAGTACAACCTTTTGAGATTGAAAATGATGCAAGTGATTACTCCATGGGATCAATGTTAATACAATGAAGGAAACCATTTTTTTACCATTTTGAGACCTTCACTAGTGCAGTAAGAAACTATCCTACCTATGACAAAGAATTGTATGTTTTGGTTCAAAGTGCGAAAATGTGGAAACACTATTTGATGGGAAAAGAGACCATCATCCATACAGATCATCAACCTTTGCAATATCTCCAATCACAATCCAAGCTACAACAGTCATGATATTTTTGTTGGATGGGATTATTGTAGCTATTCCATTTGGTCATTAGGTATAAGAAAGGTATACAAAACAATTTTGTTGATATGTTATCAAGACCTATTAATGCATCTACTATTTTACAACATAGTTCTTTAACTCATGAAAGTTATATCGAGCAGTATGCTAGAGATGAAGATTTTAAGGATGTATATGAAACAATAATACATGGTAATCAAGTACAAGAATTGGATTATCATGTTCATGAAAAACCGCCATATCATCTTGGTAAATTGTGTATTCCAAGGGATGAAAGAGTACATGTAATTAGAGAAGAACATACTTCTCTCATTTCTAGTCATTTTCGTGTAGGAAAAATAGTATCTTAGCTGCAGTGTCATTGTCATTAGACTTAGATGAATAAAATTATGTCCAAATATTTAAATGGATGTGTCATGTTTGCTACTAGCAAACCCAGTAACAGAAAATTAGGGTTGTACATGCCACTTCCTACACCTTCTTGTCGATGGGAAAGTGTATCTATGATTTTGTAGGGGGTCTACCCTATGTCCAGAAAAGGGCATGATTACTTGTATGTGGTAGTGGATAGATTTAGAAAAATGTGTGTCTTGATGCCTTGTACAAAGCAGGTGATAGGAGATAAGACTACATATATGTTCTTTCAAAATATTTGTGTTCATTTTGGTTTTCCCACATCCATTGTATCTGATCGAGACTCACACTTCCTTGGGGAGTTTTGGTCAACTTTGTGGAGGTTAATGGACACCAAGCTTTAGAAAAGCATTACTTTTCATCCATAGAGTGATGGATAGACATAAGTGGTCAATAGGACAGTGATACATCTACTCCAAGGATATTGTAGCAAGCATCCTAAGATTTGGGATAAGCAGTTGCATTGTGTACAACATGCCTATAATCGTGTTATATGTTCTTCTACATAGTGGTCTCCTTTTGAGACATCTTTTGGATATGTACCTAAGTCTCCTTTGGATTTCACATTTGGGCAAGATACAATTGTAGATGGACATAGCGATGCAAACAAATCCATAAAGTTCTTCCAAAAGATCCAATTGGTTCATCAATCTATGTAGGAACAATTGGAAAAGATCCAAGCCAAGTATAAGGCTAGGCATGACAAGCATCGAGTCAATTATCATTTTTGAGTCAGTGATCAAGTTTGGTTATATATCAGCAAAGAACGCCTTAAAGGTGAAGGCTAAAAGCTCAAACAAATTAGGTATAGTCCATTTACAATTTTAGAAAAGATTGGTGACAATTATTTTTGGTTAGCTTTAACTCTATATATGTAGATTTATTCAATGGTGAATGTTGAAAACTTGAAACTATATGAGCCTCCTATGATTATGGATCAAGGTGAGAATGTTTCAGTTGATGATTTTTCTCTTCAATATCTTGATAAGTTACAAGAAGATGTTATTCTTGACAAAAGTATTAGGACTTCGCAAAGAGGTAATGTGGAATATATTTGTGTAGGTCTAAAAGGAATGCATCCAAGTAAACCACGATGGATGGAAACCAGAAGAGTGAAGGAATTGCACCCTCACTTATTGAATAAAATAAAAAATTTGGTGGTCCAAATTAAAGCTTCTAGGTGGGGAGGATTGATCTAGGAGGATTACCTCAACTACTCCAAATTGATGGTTTCAAATACTGATGAAAAGGTCTCCATGTTTTAGAGCTCGTCAAGATCTTTCCAATTCATTTTGAACAGGCTGAAACAAACATCGTATGCAAAAGTTGTGGCCTTCAGAAGTTGAACAAAAACATGGGAACACTAACACATGGAAAACTCATAGACTAACACATGGCATGATGAGGATGACATGTGACATGGTAACACATGTCATAGTGAGAAACTGATAGAAGGAAAAATTAGAATTAACACGTGGCACGACATGGATACACCAAAGAATGCCATGTGGACCAACCAATGGCTACCAAGTGGACCAATCAGAGGTTGCCACATGGACCATTTGGGTGCATGTGAGTTTTTTGGTAGAGATTTATTCATGGAGTATATTTTGGGGATTTGAACCCATGATCTTCTCCAAAAAAATTCATGTGCCTTACCACTAAGCCACACATGTGCTAAACATAGAAATATGGATTAGATCTTATTTAAAGTATATCTTATCTAGCACAGTGAGTGTTATTTGAACCCTAACCTCTCATGCAAAACTCTAATGCCTTAACCACTACACCAATTGCTATGTACACATTATAAAAGGAAGAAAAATATATTTGAATAGCACAACCCAGTATTGAAGAAAATAAAATTGTGTTCATTCTTGTGAGAAGAGATTGTTAAAAATCGTGAAAGCGGTGCCTTTTCCTTCCTAGAAGAATAGTAAAGACTCTTTTGCAAATTGGAAGCCATTTTGATGTATTTTTCATCATTTTTAATGAATTGGTTCCTTGTTTGAAGTGGACCCAAAGAAGTAGCCCAAAAATGGTGAACTACGTTATCATCTATTTTGTAATGTCCTTATTTTATTTTTGCTCTTTTCTCAAATTTTAGTCATTTAAATTTTTGATTAAAACTAAATTAATCATATTTGATCTCTCTCTTCAGTGAGAGCATGTATCTATGCCCTCAAGTGAGCATTTGGTTGTCTTGGTGGAGGAGGAGGTGGTGGTGCCCCTGGAACCTATCCATCGTGATGCCCTGGTTGATGCCCTGGGTCTTGATGACCCTAATCTTGTTCCTTCTGGTGCCCATCACTTGGAACTTGTGCTTGATCCTATCCTTGGCCTCGACCCCCATCTTTTCCTCCATCTCAACCTCCATCTCTACCTCAGCCTCTCCCTCTGCCTCCAAGGTATTTCCCTACTAGATTTTTCAAGCACATAGGTGGTCTAAACCACACATCATAAGCTAGGGTAGTCCCCGCATCTAGAAGTCCCTGATCATATGCCCACAGTTGTGTGATGAGCTATCTAAAATCATTGATCACCATAATGGGATCAATCTGGGCTCCCCGCTGAACCTCTCTCTATGACCTAGAAAAAATGGTAGTGTAGTCATCAATTGACACATCTTGTACCTTCCCAAACTCTTGAGATACATGGTCTGGGAGGTATCGCTCAATGATCATGTGCTCTTTTCCTTGCATGTACCAATTCTATCAAGAAAAATCTAGTTGTTGTCGATCATCATACCATGTTGGATGTTGTAGCCATGGCCTCCATCTAAACACCATCATGTCATTGATGACATGATTCCAATATTGAAAACCTTTGGGGCCCATGTGTTGTAATGTCATCGACACTTTGTATCTAAACATGATAGGCTCATCCTCATGGATATCTGCAAGAACCACAAAGGGACTCAACACTGCAATATACTTGTATGCCCATGTATGAAGTAGAGTCACACCTACTTCGATGCTCTAACCATCATGGTAGATGACCTCATGCATATCATGATACAATGATGCAAAGAGGACTAGACCCTAGGTATACATAACACCCCTCCCGATCATGCCCTCCCATGCCAATCCACATCCAGGACTAAAACCTCTGCCCCATCGATCTGGGGAAATAACTCAAGAGATCAGTGTTGCAACGAACAATCTAAAAATGGTCACTCTATCCGATAAACATCAAGGTCGATCTAGGAACTGACTAGAATAATTTTTCGTCTATGTAAAAGTGAGAGACAAGCATCCCTCTTGGCATCAGTGTCGTAGTCACTCACTCACTATGGATCAGAAATCATAGAATGCACCACACATCCTCCAATGTAACAGTGGCCTCACCAGTGGGTAGGTGAAATGAGGAGGTCTCACTATGCCACCTCTCGATCAGGGTCGTCATCATCACCAAATGCGTTTGAACCTCAGGCAAGAAATCAATAAAGCCTAACCCCAACATACCTAGTCACTCTACCTCCAAGTCATCGAAATCTCTCACCGCTACCAAAATTTTTGACCAATTCTCTCATGACATCAATGGTGGAGGATCATCCTGCATGCATCATGCAAACATCATCAATTTACTGAAAAAGTCAAAAAAATTATCAAAATTTGAGACTTTGCATCCTAAACATCAAAGGCATCGCTAAAATCAATAGCATCACTCTTTTAGGGGTGCGTCATTGTATCTATTTCAAGGTTGCATCACCATTTTGGTGACTTGCATTGCTATGATCAATAGTGAATTAGCATTATGGTGTGTCGCTATATCTAAAAAATTAGGTGTGTCACTAAAACCTAAGTGCGTCGCCCACCGTTTTCGAGCAATGTTGAAACTAAAATCTCCTGCATCATTAAATTACCCCCGCGACCCCCAAATCAAGTGCATCGCCCAATCAAAAAATTGGAGTGCATTGTTGAACTAGAGGTGCTTCCAACGCATCAAGTGTGTCACTATACAACGACATGCCTAAGGACCTCCTTTTCACTGCCTATTAAATACACCTAAAAGTGAAAAATCGAGACAAGTTTCGAATCAGATTCCTGGGGTCCTACGTCTGCACACTATTGGTACTCTCGAACTTGATCTGAAAGATGAAGAGGGAGCACACAATGAGCCATTTCACCAAGGTATTAAAGCTCAAACTGCAAACATCTCTAAGGTGTGAATGCACAAATGAATTGGAAATGTCACCCTTCTTACCTATTTAAGCCTAAAAAATAGGGGTTTTTTCCCTAATTTGAGTCGAAAGCTAGGGTTTTTCCTTGTTTTCTTATTTCCACCTTTTGCAACCTTTTTTGAGACATTTTTTGTACTTTTGAGGTCATTTTTGGTATTTTAGGACCTGTTTGGGCATCTGAGCCTATATTTTACCTTTGTCAAGAAATCAACCCAAAATTCAAAATTTCTGCCCAATTTCTCGAGGGGGCAGGGAACCAGCTTATTCCTTATGCCAGGGAAATAGTGGGGCATCCAAAATTTTTAAAAAAATTACTTTTTGATTTAAGCAGCAGTTTTTAATCTGAAAGCGTCAGTCTTTGAACCAATGTAATAGGTACCTTGCTTCAAAGAGGGGAAAAATGTAGACACTTAAAAATGTCATAAATGATATCATGCACTCGAATCAGGTATACTAACATCATTTTGTCTTGAAACCCATCCTATTTTTTCTTAATTGATTAAATTAGCCTAGCTATTTAATTAATTACATCATTTTCATCTATTAATCTAATTGACCTAATTAGATTAATTCACCCCCTCTCATGCTAACATTTCATCCTATTAAAATGGATAAATCAAATTATTTAATTTAATCCCTAAGTCCTCTTATTTAATTAAATAACCTTAAGTTGTTTAATTAAATTTCATATCATATCTCCCCTTTTCATTTAATCATTTATTTAATGAATATTATGTAATTCTTCTAAAATTGCATAATTAACATTGTTTAATTATCCAATTACTAATCCTCCCACTTGCAAGGGAATATTCCTCCTTTACACATTCCTCCCCATTTTTGCACATTAAAACTTTGTTTTAATTTGCTAAATATCTCTTTATCCTCACCCATGAGAATTTTCCAAAGAATATTCTCTTTCTTCACTCATTTGAAAAGGGGAATATTCCTTTCTTGAAACAAACTCTTAACAAACTTTTGGAAAAGCTTTTTGAAAGTGTGTTTTTTTGAAGAATATGAGCCCTTGATTCTTCTCTTGATCCATGTGATCAATTATTCTCATCCATTGATGAGAATCCATGATCCATGTTTCATCTTTCCTCCAATTTTGACCATTGATTAACATTTTTAATCTCAACCCTTCATTTCTCATTTGTCCAACTATAAATAGGTCACTATTTGGAGACAAATGGATCCATCTTTTAAGAGAAAACTTATGTTGTTAAAATGTCTTTCACTTGCACTCATATTTAGCACTTATTTAGCATCCTTTTAGCTTAATTTACTTGCATATTAGCTTAGCTTCCATTAATGGCTTCCATGATAACATAGATGCATACATTTAGCATATTTTGTAATTAGGGTTTCAATCTCTTTTAAGCTTGCATAAATTTAGAGTATATTTTCATACACCCATATCAATCATCTTAGCATTAATCATGTTAATTTAGCATTTAAAACATGTTTTATCACACATCTTTCATCAGTTTTGTTGATTCTCTTCAATAGAATCGATCGAAACAAGCTCATTATCCATAGGATTAGAATAGAATAAGTTTCAATGGATTAGAATAGGTGTTTTTGAAGCTTTCATGATTTAGAATGTTAGTTTTAATGGATTCCTAGTTTAGTTTGTATTGGATGATCTTATTGGGACCAATGTTTAGTGGCTCAATTATGCTTTGAATCCTCATGGATCAAGTGTAATTGGCCCATACTAATCTATCAGTCATAGAAACCTTGATCCAATTTAATCACATTATCATCATTAAGATATCATTCCAATCCTCGTGTTATTTTTAGGATGTATCATTCATCAGCAACATTATCATCATCAATCAATCAATCAATTTTCAACTTAACTAGGGGCAAGATCATGTTTATCATTCTATCATTGTGCATGCTTGCTTGCATGCTTGTATGTATTTTTATTAATCTATATTTGTCATGGTCCTTGCAGTATATTTCCATAACATCATAATATTTTATAATGGTGTCTAATGACATATTATTGTTAGTGATCTTTTATTTTTGAGTCAATACTTGCATTGAATATATCATCACCTTGATTTTATATGTCCTAGTGCATAACATCCATTGCTATATTATATAAAAATTTCTCTTATCATTTCAAACTAATCATCATAATAAATCCACCATATTCATTTCATTCATAATCATGCTTCTTCAATCCATCTTTTAATTTTTCTCTTCTATTTTTCTTATGTAATTTTTCCATCTTCTATCTAACTTATTCACTTCTCTTCTTTTGGGAGGTAACTCATATAGCTTTTTAGAGATAACCTCTTGATGAGGAATCAATCATCCCACTTTCTAATTTTCCATTGCTTCTTCTACCCAATCGAGGTATATCATCACTTTCTCTCATCTCTTCTATTTTTTCTTCTCAACTATAGTGTAGAAAATTGTCACCCTTAACAATTTCAGATTATGTTTTGCCCCCCTAATTTATTGGACCTAATTAAGCACCTAATTTTCTAAATTATGCATTTCAAGGCTATTTTTTACCATTTTAAAAAGGATTGCAAGAATTGAATAAATACAACCAATTGTTATTTTTCTCTCAACTAAGTGTGTATTGGAAATTTGGGCCAGGGCCTATTCACCCATGGGCGAATCAGTTCCCCTTCTTAGCTAGGACCCAAATTTTAATATGTTGTTGATGGTATTTTAACATACAAAATTTAAATTTCAAGTGTTGGCTTTTGGAATCTAATTTTTGGGAAATTATCATAATTGTATATAAATACCTAGTTATTCCATCATTTTACATCTACATGAAATTAAGGAGAAAATATTATTGTCTAGAGCAAGTCAAGGGTAGCATTTTAGAGCTTTATTGCATCAATTCAAGATCCAACCATCATTTCAAATTGTTTGTGAGTTTATGTTATCATATTATCATGGTTTTTTGAAGGCTAACCCTTGTTGTAGGTCTCCAAAGCATTCAAGCATTCAAGAAAAGCACATCCAAATCCTTAAGGTGATGTGCATAACTTCAATCCTTCAAGGTAGCTATTGAAGGGTGGTATATGGCACAACATTTTACCTCTCTTTGAATGTGTAGTTCATAGGTTTGAAGAGGATCAAAAGAATATTGATGGAAAGTTGTCAATTGTTGCATTTTTGTCACAAACGTTGTCACAACACGAAAACTCATCTACAAAATTTATTGATGACATTCTGAAAACTTTGCAAGTGGAAATAGAAATCTCATATTTGTCATTAAAAGACCCAAAAATTTGAGTAGGACACCCTATCAAAGACTCATTCACCATTGGGTGAATAATTCCTTATAGGCACAACATGAACAATTTTTTTGAGGAGGTTTACTATCCTCTGCACTTTCCAGATCTACCGGAAGTTGACTGTTTATGTTTATCAATTGTCAGGATCTTGCAAATTTTTCATAGTAGGTCATATAGTCCAATTGGTTCAATCATTCCAAATTATTCCTAATTCATTTCTAAGACTTGAAAGAATTAGATCTAGATCTAATTGGCTCACCTTTGTGGTTGAAAGACAATCTTTGTACCTTGTTGATTTGCATCCTAATGAAACCCTTGGAAAAGTGGAATTCATCATAGGTTCTTTGCACTTGGGACTTAGGGATCCCATTTCCCTATGTTTTATTTTGGTGATCCTGACATGTTAACATCATAAAATTTCTAAAAGAGGAAGTCTTTCAAACCCTAGATCTAGGTTTTGTATTGTATTGTTTGCATTTCTCATTTAGGGTTTCATTTTTGCATCATAAAAGCATAAAAAATTTAAAAAAATTGCATCAAATATTGTATCATAGGTTGCATTAGAGTTTTTTCAATCATCTAGATCATATATAAATTCAAATTATATTCATTAGGTTGTTAAAGTTTGAAATTTTCAATTGCATCTTTTATTTTAGCCAAAAAAGTTAAAAAAATTGAATTGTTTTATTTCAAATTTGCATCAAATCATCATTTTCAAAATTCAACATCTTCAAATTAGTCAATTATTGTATATTAGATCTGAAAATTGCATTCAAAATTGTTCTTTATTGTTGTAAAGTTGCATTTGAATCACATTGTTTTAAATTGGAAAGCATTGCATTGTTTGATTTCAAAATTCTATCAAAATCATCATTCTCAAAATTTTGCATCTTAGAATCAATGAATTATTGGATTTTAAATCTAAAACTTGAATTCAAAACATTTTAATCTTTATTGCACACTTGCATTTTGAAGTATATTGTCCTAAATTGATCAAAATTTGGAAAAATTGTCACTATTCATCATGTTCATAACCTAAGACAACAGCATCAAACAACAACATACACAGTCAATTTTTTAGTTTTCTAAACCCCCGACAAGAACTCAGACACCCTTGGGAATCCCTATACTACTATAGGAGTCTCAAATGACCTTTGCATGATTTTTTTTCTCTGTAGTTTCACTTTGTTCTTGCTTGCATATGTCTAGTTTGAAATTTTGAAACAGTGTTATTGCATGTTAAAGAAAGGTGTCATTTTGCTCGATTATTTTCAAATTTGGGAAAAAAAATTGCATTTAAATGTTGGAAATCATCAAATCTGTAGGAAAATTGTTTACATTTTTTTAAGCATTGCATAATTTGGGTAGATTAGTTTTCATTTTTATACAAATTCAAAACCCTAGGTTGTTACCACAACTTGTGAATCCATAAGGCAAGTAGAGGAATGTTTCTTTTTTGAAAACATATGGTTTTCATAGAGTATCACATGGATTGTTTGATTGTAATTTTTGGTGTCCCAAATCAACATATTCAATGAGTCCTAAAGAATAGCCACTTTCTATTACTCAGACTCAAAGATGGATTTGGCCAACGAACAAGATTTAGTCAAAGACTAAAATCTCCTACACTTCTGGCTCTGCAGGACCAAGGGGGGTCTCCCTTCACAATGCCTAAAGACTTATTTCAATTATGCACAGACATTGAATTTTATAGTAGATAATTCCCAATTAAAATATACCAAGGAAAGTATTGACAACTTCAAATCTGGCTATATTTTTGGTATCTCAACATTCACTCAGCAATTGGGAAGCAGAATCCAACGCTAAACCTAAACCCAACAATAGATATTAAAATGATTTTGAATTAATAATTTTCTTCTGAAAATACATTTAGCTTAATGAAAAATCAGTGCCTAATTCTGGGCCATGGAGTCAAATATAGGATCATAAAGAAAATTTCATCGGCAAATAAACTTCAACCAGTTGATTCAAAAATGCTAATGCCTTGCACTAACAGATCCACTCTTGTTGTCATCAAAATTCTTCTTACAGATCCACCTTGCACACTTGAAATCACAATTATCTACTCAAAGTAATTTAACTATTTCTTTGAAATAGAACCATGACCAAACAACACAATCTCAGGGAAATTGAGATGAAAAATTCAAAATACTTTGTATATTAAATTCATATGATTTAAAGTATACAAATCTAGAGATAATTTGATGACAGACATGCTTTGTTTGCACAAAATTATTGATATTTACTCATGAAATCAAAACATTACAATCCCATCTTCTATTTGTGACTCAGATTCAACATTTTTCTATCTACCCAACCCCATACAAAAATTCAGAATGCTTACAAATGAGAAGGAATGAGAATAAGAAGAAATAGAAGAAGCCCTAAAATCTATACGTGAAAGACACATGGCAGCTTCATCCTCTATTGATCAGCAACAAGAAACTAAAAAAATATTCTCTCATCTCTCCTCATTTGCAATAACAAACCATGCCTCTCTATTTTGCTTGCACTCATCTTGATTCTTCAACAAAAAATTCCCCTCTTGTGAAAAACATTCACCTCCATTTTACCCTGCAATGAAAATGGTTCTATTTTTCTTGTGAAATCATTTTACTCCTCCTACTTTTCCTGGTTGTACCTTATAATTTCACTTCCCAGCAAATAAAATATTCTTTCTTTTGTAATTGACCCTTTTAATTTTATTTTCCATTAGGCTGCAAAATGATTTACCTGTGCCATTTCACTTTTAATTCCCAGCAAAGAAGACCTACAATAATAATATAATTCACATTATTAGGCAAAATAATATTATCACATGTGCCTCCCTTTAATATTGGCCCAACAAAGTAAAATATTCATTTTACTTCATGTCCAAATTCCTTACCTTATAAAGTGAATACCTTCATTTATTGAGATAAAATATATCATACCCGAAAGCCATTTAAAAAGTGAATATAAAAAAAAAATCACTTTATTGGGCTTTATAAACAATTTACCTGCACTTTTCAATTTATTCATGGGCCCACCTTGTCTTCTTACCCCGCACACCCCGCTAGTTCTTGGAAACTATTATTTTATTTTAGTGGGGCTAGCAGGCTAGGGATGAGATTAATCCACATCCATTCTTCTCTGTCCTCCATTGATTTGCTTTGGCTTGTCCTAATTCCTCTCATTCGAATGCTTCTTGGTCATGGCGGCATCAATGAGGTTTACAGTCGACAACCTGCAATTGTATCCTCCTCTCTATTGAAACCATGTGTGTGAGGGCTTTCCCAGCCAGCATTCGGCCATACAGAGACTTCATCCACTCCTTCAGAACATTGCTCGAAGAAAACTCAATAGCCAAATGAAAATATATTCTACAGCAGCCTCTTGTAACTATGAAAGAAAATTTCCTTTGTAATATCCAATTAACCCCTTTCAGCAGCATTTTGGTCACCCCCTTTTCAACTAGCATGGCCATGGCCAGTGCAATAGAATTTCCTCCAATAATTTTGATACATTTTCACGGTAGGAAGAAACCACCCTTTGCAAAGTAAACATGTGCTTGATTTGCTCGCATCAACATTGAACAATGATGTTCCCTTCAGCAACTCTTTGCACCAGTGTAAAAACTTCTTGTGCAACAGCAAATCGGCCTCTTTCTACTTCAACAGTGGCGCCCTCTTACAACAAAGCATTTCATGGTTACTGCCAACACTTTCAATACAGTCCACCATCCTTCAAATATATCTTGCCTTCATTCTGCGGGTCAAGTTCCTTATTATGAAAAGACACAAAATAGTTCCAATTCCCAATTGAAAATTCAACCATTGAATTTGTTACATTAGATGCATTTGGTGTGGCTTTGAATGTTTCAATTGTTCTGTCAAATAGGCTAATTCTAGCAAGCACACTGGCAGCCAATTTACACTTGCATCACAAACACTTTACAATACGGTCTTCAAGCCTTCTCCATATGCGTTGACTTTCTCTTTGAAATCATTCTCTCACAGTTTCAATCTTTCCTCTTCATCTTTCAGCCATTTAGATACTCTTGTCATCTCTTTCACTTATCTTTCCTCTCTACATTGAATTTCACTCTTCCTAATGTCTACCATACTTCTTTTTTTTTTCTAATTCATCATCTACGGCTAATTAGAGTTTGCCTTTAAACAAACCCAAATACAACCACTACCAAATCCAAACACTTTTATGAGCTTGATTTGGGAGGAAACTACCAGGACTCATAAGATCGATAGATTAGAAGTTGTGAGGATCAACCAAAAGTAAATTCCTAACCTAAATGTTGTAACAAACACTTGAGCCTAAATTTTCCCTAGGCACCCCATACTTAGCATTTTCTTTTTAAAAAAGCTGCAACTATTGATTGCATATGCACGTGGGTTTCTAAATCCCTTTTCAATAATTCATTCCATGCATGCACATGTCGGGTGCCCTTGTGGGACCAACTAAAAAAAATGTTTTGAGATAATTTTTACTTTGAATTGATCTGAGGTTACTTGCATATGCATCTGGCATGAAAAATTGAAGTGGGTTGTCATCAAAATTTGGTTTCTAGCATATTTGCACAATGATAAAAACTAGTCAAGTGGGCTCTAGAATCGCTCTGGAAAACTGGTCAAACAACCTCCTAGAGGTATGAAAATGCACAAGCATGCATACATTTTACCCAAGAATCCAGTATAAAAAATGACTTGGCAAAAAAAATCCTGAGGCACAAGCATGCATACATTTTGCAACTACACCTGTCTAAAACCAATTAGGGCTCGCCAAGTTACCACTTCAAAAAAAATACCAAATCACCTCTTGGGAAGCTACAACTGGAAACATTAGATCATTTAGGTCCAATGAGTATGTTTGCAAGATGGATTTCCTTCAGTCAACATTCTTCACAAGATATCAAGGGTCAAACTTGACCTCCTTGAAAAGTTCTAGAAATGCATATGTAAAAACAGAACACACTGCATTTGCTTTTGACCTGGGAAAAATATCAAATCAAATCATGAGGCTCTAAAACCAAACCAGGGAGCATATGAATATGAGGGGAATGTAGGGAACCAATCCATTCATCATGATGATCATTTAGGTGTGAAATATCCACTCAAACAGGAGGCCACTTCGCAAGACAGAGTTTGCAAACAACAAAACAATCCCAAAACCCTCTAGCTTTGCTTTTCAAAACCCTATCAAAACTTATCACAAGAAGCTGAAATCAGATACATATGTTCACATATTTCAACTGAATACACTCACCAAGGGATTTGACATGAAAGTTAACTAGCTCTGAATTATGACCCTCCAAAATAGGTCAATTGGGCAGATTTTTCAGGTGCATTTATGAGTGTGCAAAGGAAAAATGTTCAAAATGGGCACTTCAAATTTGCAAAATTTGAAAGTGCCACCAATGGCTTGGACTAGGGATGCATGCCCCTTGTGGGAATAGTGAGATTCCAGATCTCTGGGGAGTAGACCAAATGCCAAGTCCATTGGGTGCTCTAAAACTGCTCCTTTATTTAACCCCTTTTTTTTCTCATTTGATGACTCCAGGCCACCAAACAAAAAAGGGAAGTCAAAATTTACCCCTGTCAAACACTAATCTATTAAAGGAGTTGATCTCCCTCAATCCATACTTGTCTCTACCAGATCACAACAACATGAGTGATTGCATTTCTACAAACACAAGTGTCAAGCTACCTTTGTACAAGTGGAAACTTGCTCCCTGTTTAGCTTTGTTGTCACATGGAAACCAAATCACATAGACCACATCACTACCAATCTCTTTTTTTTAATTTTTTAGCAAGTATTAAAGTATGAGGATAATGGTCAAGATTACATGAATACACAATCTTATCACATTTACTAACCCCCTCATAATGATTATGCTCAGAGAAGATGTCATGCCTCAAAAATAATGTGCAATCCTCCTATGTATTGAGCAAGGAATTCTCACACATTTGTAACTCCTTCAATTGAATTGCATCATAGGTCAGCTTATTATCATCCCAACAACACAACCCGAGCACATTGTTACATGCCTCAAGGTTCTGAAAAAATAGATTTATCAACACCCATATTATTGTCATCTTCATTAAAATCATGGCATTCAGAAGAAAGGTCAACATCCCAAACAATGTTTCCTACTTCAAGCTCATAGACAAGATTTTCATCATTCAATATGTTATCACAAAGAGAAGCTTCAAATACAATTTCATATGACTCAACACTTTCATTTGCAACAACTTCATCATAGTGAGTGTTCAAAACACATTCACTATTGCAAAGAGTATCACATTCAACATTATCTCTTGTTGCTCCAACATGGAAATCTGAAACATACTACTTATGAGAAGAACTATGAGTTGCAGATCCAGAAAAAAAAGGTCCTCATATGCATCTATGTGATAAAAACAATCATAAACTTCATATGAAAATTCATCATAAAGAGCTTCATCAGTTGTACCAATATTTTTCTCTACCTTTTCACTTTCATATACAACCACATTTGTGCTATTCTCATGCAAACATTTAGTGATAACTTCAAAACCAGAAAAAATAATGGAAGAAGGCAAAGAATCAAACAAGAAAGCAGTTCCTTGTTAATCACTTACATTACCAACATATGCATGCTCCTCATAATCAACTACCTAAACTGATTCATCCAATGAATCTCTTGCACACATATCTTCTTCTTCAAAAATTAAATAAAATTCATATCCCTCATCATGCTCTTGTCCAAGAGAACTTGGAATCCCATTGTTCTTCGCAACATCACACTCATTGTTTGAAGGGAAAATATCATCATCACAATTTACACTGAGATGATCATTCAGGAAATTATCTACATCATTGCAGCCTTCATCTGATATAGAAAAGTGGCTCTCTATTTCTATATGTTCAGAGCAAATAGAAGAAAGTTCATATGTTTCATTCATTTCATTATGACTATTAGGGTTGCAATCTTCATTTGGGTATATTTTCTATATGGGATGATCAGAAAAAGAATCTTCATCACTACATGATGCATTATCATTGTCTTTTTCTATACCATCCAGATCTATTTGATCAAGTATGGAAAAATTACCATCACATAGGCTAGTTAGGAAACCACTTCCAAACTACTCTATCATTTCTCCAATCACTAAAAGCCATTGATATAAACACTCAAGGCTAAGGGGGTTCAAGTTAGTTGGCAAGGTACTCAAACCTGGCTCACAATGTTGGAAAATGTGCCTCAAACTTACTGGCATGTAAACTCCTCAAAGAGCAATATCAATGAGACCCTCTGGAAGTCTTACTGACTAGCACCAGTGTTCTAAATATTTGAAGTGTTTAGATCACCGACACTTTTCTTCTGTCTTGCCAACGAGAGTCATCGGGAAGACATGTTGATCACTGTGAAATTTTCCAACTCATTCCATCCAGAAAGACCTTCTACCGATGGGTTGATTTCTAATGGTTATCGGGGAGACTTGTGGCGACAGAAGTCATTAGGGAGAGGCTTGAACATTCAGAATGACTCATTCTGACCAAGTATGTCTCACTGAGGTTTACACATTGGCAACGGATGGAATACATCAGGAAGACTCTTGGCTGACAAGTTTTTGGTTGGTATGAACTCTTGCTGAGAGTCTTAGTCTTGCCGACAGACTGGTTTATGAACTTCCGATGGATCTCCATGTGATGAACTTCGGTGTAACGTCTTTCCGATGGTGTTGCTCTCGCCAATAGACTGGTCAAGGTAATATGAACTGCCGAGTATGTCTTCGGTGTGATCTCCTATCGATGACTATTGGTCTCACCAATGGGTATGAACATCGGTATGACATGGAGGATCTATAAGACTCTTAGCGATAGTGGAACTCTTGCCGATAGATATGCACAAGATGGATTTGTGTTCGGTATGACCTCTCGCCAATAGCGATGGTCTGGACGATGGTTCTACAGTGGATATCGATGTGATGTCTTAGCGATAGAGTGAGTCTGGGCGATAGGTTTGGACTCAACATGACTCTTGCTGATGGTGGTGACTCTCATCGATAACAACAATCAGGTATTGTGGCATCGGGGAGACACGGCTTAGTGTCTCACTGACATGTGATACTGTTTGAACACCTTGACCGAATGACTATCCTATGTGATCTTTTTTAACCAATTAAAGAAGCAGAATGTAAACCGCTAGCAGTTGGACTATTGCGATCATTCATGTGTGGAAGATGAACAGACAGTGAGGAAAATGACTATGTTGGGTAATGGCGGATGACGATGAACAATTCGGTGAGATAACGAAATGTTGCTCGATTGAACAAGATTGTTCTGAGTGAATTTATTGTATGTTTTTTGAGAGCTATTTTGTACAAAATTGATCAGTGAATGTTTGCTATTGTAATTTGACATTAGAGAGTGAAGCATGTACTTTGTATGTAATTTGTTTACTGTAATACAAAGGGGTTCTTCTTGGTGTGGTGGGTTTTTCTCCCGTAAGAGTTTTCCCATGTAAATCTGGTGTCCATCTATGTATGTTCATTTCTTTGTTTCTATTATTTCTTTCATGAGTATCTTAATTGGACTATAATTTAAAAATTTAAAGTCACCTCTGCATTCTTCCCTGAGGTTTTGGCGTTAGGAGAGTTTGTTCTACACTAAGCTTTCCTTACAAGTGGTATCAGAGCCTAGCTAGTTGTGTTATCCTTGTGGGTAGGTTGGGTTTTTTGTGTCAATTTTGTTTCAGTGGGAGTCTTGTAGAAGTTTGGTAATTCTAATTATAGATTAAGATGGCAAGCACATCAGGAAAAATTGAAATTGAGAAATTCAATGGCAGTAATTTTGAGTTGTGGAAACTCAAAATGGAAGATCTGTTGGTTGATCATGATTTGTGGCTTGTTGTTTCTGGAACGAAGCCTACAGGAATGAAGCAAGAGGATTGGGACCTTGCAGATCGAAAATAAAAGGGGTTGATAAGGCTCTATTTGGCAAACTCTATTCTTCTGAATGTTCATGAAGAAAAGATTGCATCTTCTTTGTGGAAAAGACTGGGAGCTATGTATCAGGGCAAGTCCTTGGTGAATAAATTGTTCTTAAGGAAGAAGCTATACTCTTTGAAAATGTAGGAAGGAGCATCTGTTGTTGATCATTTGAATGCTTTCAACATGCTAATTGCTCAGTTGGCATTTGTGGGTGTGAAGATTGATGAAGAAGATCGTTGTATGTTATTGTTGTGTTCTTTGCCAGATTCTTGGGATCACTTGATGATGGCTATTGGGAGTATGAGATCCAATTTTAAGATGGAAGATTTTCTTGCTTCTTTGTTATCAGAAGAGATGAGAAGGAAATCTTCTAAGATGGAGAAGGAGGCTCTTGCTGTTAGAGGCAGATCGAAAGAAAAAGGCAAGAAGAAGGACAAGAAGTCCAAATCCAAATCAGAGGGGAGATCAAAGTCTCCTGGAAAGAAGTCCAAGGTGAAGTGTTGGAATTGTGGGCAACCTGGTCATGTCTGAAAGGATTGTAAAGAGGAGAAAAATAAGAAGAAGAAGAATTCTGACAATTATTCTTCTCAGAGTGATGCAGATGCCTTCATTGCAGCCTTGGCAACTTAGGCATCAAATGATGTCTGGCTGATTGATTTTGGAGCATCTTTCCACATGACATCTCATAGAGACTGGTTCACTACGTATGAAAAATATGATGGTGGAAGGGTGTATTTGGCAAGCAATTCATCACTAGAAATTTTTGGTCGTGGAAGAGTCAGAATTCAGTTCCCTGATGGAATAGTGAAGGGAATCAATGATGTAATGCATATACCAGGTCTGGCTCGAAATTTACTCTCTGTTAGTAAGCTGAACGATGTTGGATTTCAAGTCTCGTCTTTGGTAATGGCTGCAAGATGACTAGAGGCTCAATGGTGCTAGCAAGGGGTGCTCGTATTGGTACCTTGTATAAGTTGGATGCACATGTTGTGCAATGCAATAGTGTCTCTACAAAGTCACAAAAGGCTACTCATGGAGAAAAGGAGGGAAAAGTTCCTGATAGTGCAAACTCTATGGAAGTTAAACTTCCAATAGAAAATACTATGCTCTGGCATCATAGGCTAGGCCACATTGGAGAAAAAGGTTTAAAAACCTTGAACAATAAAAACCCAATTGAGCAGCTTGATGACTATAACCTTGAATTCAAATTTTGTGAACATTTTATATATGGTAAACAACACCATGTTTCATTTTACTCTAGTCCTCACAAATCTTATGGTTTACTTGATTACATACATTCTAATGTTTTTGGTCTAGTAAATGTTCCTTCTTTGTCTAAATCAAGATATTATGTATCGTTTATTGATGATTATTCAAGAAGGGCATTTGTTTATTTTTGGAAAAGTAAATCAAAAGTGTTCAACCATTTTAAGGAATTTAAAAACCTTGTGGAAAATCAGACTAGAAGAAAAATAAAATGTTTAAGGACTGACAATGGTGGTGAGTTTTGTTTTGATGAGTTCGAAAGGTACTGTAAAGATCATGGAATTAAAAGACATAAAACTACACCCTACACTCCGCAGCAAAATGGAATTGTAGAAAGGTTCAACGGGACAATAATGGAAAGAGCACGAAGTATGCTAAGCAGTGTTGGCTTGGAAGAGAAGTTTTGGGCTGAGGCAGTTGTAATAGCATGTTATCTGATAAACCATTCTCCTAATTCCACTCTTATTGAGAAAACACCTTTGGAAGCATGGTCTGGGAAGTAGCCCTCTCTGAGACATATTCGTGTCTTTGGCTATGAGGCATATTCATATGTGTTGAATGAAAAAATATCTAAATTAGAAAACAAGGTTGTTAAATGTATTTTTATTTGTTATATTGCTGGCATAAAAGGATACAAGCTTTGGAATCCTAATACGGAGAAGGTTATATACAACATAAGTGTTATTTTTTGTGAGTTGAAGCCTTCTACTTTGGATCAGCAGTTAGAGACAAAATTAGAAGATAAAAAGGATGTAGTTGAAATTCCTCCGACACCAAATAGAGAGGAATTGAAAAATCAAAATGTACCTGAAACTGAGGAGAGCTCAAGTAGTTATGAAAGTTTTGAAGAAGAAGAACCTCAGCCTCATCGTGTGAGGAGGTCAACACATGAAAGAAAGCAACCTAATATGTATGGGTTTTCTATGTTAGATTCTACTTGTTCCTATGCTTTAATTTCTAGCACTGATGAGCCTAGGACTGTGAAAGAGGCATTTAGAATGTCTGACTTGGACTCTTGGTTGGAAGCCATGAATGAAGAAATGGCATTATTAGAAAAGAATGATACTTGGATTTTGGTGCCCTTGCCTGAAGGCAGAAAAGTTGTGGGTTGCAAATGGGTATTTAAAAAGAAAACAAGTCTAGATGGCAGTGTGGAAAAGTATAAGGCGAGGTTGGTTGCGAAGGGATATTCCCAGGTAGAGGGAATTGATTATGAAGAAATTTTTTCTCCTGTAGCTAAGTTGACGTCTATCAAATTTCTTTTGTCACTAGCAGCAGCTTATGACTTAGAAATTGAATAGATGTATGTGAAGACTGCATTTCTTCATGGTGACCTTGAAGAAGAAAGTTATATGTCCTAGTCTAAGCACTTTGTGGAGAAAGGTAAAAAAAAATTGGTTTGCAAGTTGAAAAAATATTTGTATGGTTTAAAACAATCCTCTAGAATGTGGTACCAAAAGTTTGACACTTTTGTTTTTTCATTGGGTTTTGTAAGATCAAAATCTGATCATTGTGTATACTTCAAAGTTGAAAGTGATCGTATTCTTATTATTGCTCTCTATGGTGATGATATGTTGTTCATAGGTAATAGTAAGTTAATGATTTTTGATCTAAAATCTCAATTGTCTGTAAAGTTTGAAATGAAAGATCTTGGTGCAGCCAGGTATATTCTAGGAATGGAAATAACTAGGGACAAGAATAGAAAACTTTGGCTCAGTCAGAGTAAGTATATTAATACTGTTCTGGAGAGATTTTGCATGGTTGATTACAAGCAGCTAGTTGTTCCAGTTTTGCAAGGAACGAAGCTATTTGTTGAAGACTATCCAAAATCTCCTACTGA
Source organism: Sequoia sempervirens (assembly GCA_007258455.2). Taxonomy (NCBI): domain Eukaryota; kingdom Viridiplantae; phylum Streptophyta; class Pinopsida; order Cupressales; family Cupressaceae; genus Sequoia; species Sequoia sempervirens. The sequence continues at coordinate 32,171 of VDFB02076074.1, forward strand.
GATAGAGGACATGACCAGAGTGCCTTATGCTAGTGCAGTTGGCAGTTTAATGTATGCAATGGTCTATACAAGGCCAGAAATTTCCCAAGTCATGGGAGTACTAAGTCATTTTATGGAAAATCCTGGAAGGACACATTGGGATGCTGTGAAAAGAGTGTTTAGATATCTGAAGGGCACTTTAGAATATGCTTTGTGTTATCATGGGAATTTGGTTGAATCACAGAGGACTCTCAGCATTCGAGGCTATGTGGATTCTAATTGGGCAGGGGACATTGGTAGCAGAAGATCCACCAGTGGATATATTTTCATGATGAATGGCGGTGCAGTTAGTTGGATGAGTAAGTGGCAGGTTGTAGTCGCTTTTCCACTACGAAGGCAGAATACATGGCAGCAACACACGCCTGTAAACAAGCAATCTGGTTAAAAAGTTTCTGTTCTAACATTGGGTTTGATGCAAGGAAAATTACAATTTACTATGACAGTCAGAGTGTTATCTGTTTAGCAAAAAATCCTACTTTCCATGCCAGGACAAAACATATTGATGTGCAGTATCATTTTGTACGAGATATGGTGGAGGATGGAAAGGTCTCTTTAGAAAAAGTTGATACTTTGAAAAATGTTGCAGATGCATTGACAAAACCAGTGAGCACAGACAAGTTCAGGTGATATTCCAATTCGATGGGCCTCAGTACCCATAAATTTCAGTAGTTTTGTTATGCTCTGGAGGTGTCAGTAAGATCTTCATCAAGTGGGAGATTGTTGGAAAATGTGCCTCAAACTTACTGGCATGTAAACTCCTGAAAGAGAAATGTCAGTGAGACCCTTTGGAAGTCTTACCGACTAGCAGCAGTGTTCTAAATCTTTGAAGTGTTCAGATCACTGAGACTTCACTTTTGTCTTTCTGACGGGAGTCATCAGCAAGACATGTCGATCGCTGTGAAAGTTTCCAACTCATTCTACTCGGACAGACCTTCTGCCGACGATTTGATTTCTAATGGTTATCGGCGAGACTTGTGGCGACAGAAGTCATCGGGGAGAGGCTTGAACATTCGAAATGACTCATTCCGACCGAGTATGTCTCACTGAGGTTTACACATTGGTGACAGATGGAATACATCGGGAAGACTCTTGGGTGACAGGTTTGTGGTCGGTATGAACTCTTGTCGAGAGTGTTAGTCTTGCTGATGGATTGGCTTATGAACTGTCGATGGATCTCCACGTGATGAAATTTGGTGTAACCTCTTGCCGATGGTGTTGCTCTCGCCAATAGAATGGTTGGGGTAATATGAACTACCGAGTATGTCTTCGGTGTGATCTCCTATCGATGACTGTTGGTCTCACCGATGGGTATGAACATTGGTATGACATAGAGGATCTATAAGACTCTTAGCGATAGCGGAACTCTTGCCGATAGATCTACACAAGATGGATTTGTGTTCGGTATGACCTCTCACCAATAGCGATGGTCTAGACGATGGTTCTACAGTGGATATTGATGTGATGTCTTAGCGATAGAGTGAGTCTGGGCAACAGGTTTGGACTCAATATGACTCTTGCCGATGGTGATGACTTTGGCCGATAACAATAGTCAGGTATTGTGGCATCGGGGAGACATGGCTTAGTGTCTCACTGATATGCGATACTATTTGAACGCCTTGACCGAATGACTATCCTACATGGTTTGTTTTTTACCAATTAGAGAAGTGGAATGTAAACCACTAGTAGTTGGATTGTTGCTACCGTTCCTGTGTGGAAGATGAAAAAACTATGAGGAAAATGACTGTGTTGGGTAATGACAGATGACGATGAACAGTTCGATGAGATAATGAACTGTTGCTCGATTGAACATGGTTGTTCTGAGTGAATTTATTGTATGTTTTTTGAGAGTTGTTCTATACAAAATTGATCAGTGAATGTTTGCTGCTATAATTTTTCATTAGAGAGTGAAGCTTGTACTCTGTATGTAATTTGTTTACTGTAATACAAAGGGGTTCTTCTTGGTGTGGTGGGTTTTTCTCCCGTAATGGTTTTCCCACGTAAATCTGGTGTCCATCTATGTATGTTTGTTTCTTTGTTTCTGTTATTTCTTTCATGAGTATCTTAATTGGACTGTAATTTAAAAATTTAAAGTCACCTTTGCATTCTTCCCTGAGGTTTTGGCATTAGGAGAGTTTGTTCCACACCTAAGCTTTCCTTACACACAATTCTCACGGAATAAATCAATGCAAAATGATTCATCAGGTCTTTCTGATTCGAGTATAGCAAACAGAAATTTCATGAATCTATCATGAAATTCATAGGAGGATTCATCCTCAAATATCTTTATAACACACAATGCATCAATAGGTGACATGAAATCAATCTTTCCTTTAGATTTCTCTTCAAATTCTTCTTGGATATTCAAATATATATGGTCTAACAAGCACACATTATCTATTGATATTCCTTCGAGCTGATCAATGAAAAGTATTCTAAACTCTCACCATGAACATATGGAACACCGTAGTAAGCTGGAGAACCAATGCTCTGCAACATTTTCTAAAGTTCTCACAAAAAACTTCATGATGACATCCTCATGATCTATTTGATAATATTCTATCAAACTAATGAAACTTTGTAAATGTTGTGATGTTGATTCAATTTTCTCACCATTGAATATTGGTATTTTGTCTATGATTTTAGATGGAATAACATTTGGGTAACCATTAATGCCACTGAAATCGATGGGTATATATCTTTCAATGTTAAAACCTTTTTGAAAACTTGGTTGGGGTTGATCACAAAACATGATTGCACTAGGAACCATACAAGGATGCATATATTGGTGAACTTTGATACACCCTTTCAAACTTCAAATATCAACTCTACAATTGATCATTCACTGCCCTATTTTTGGCTTTCATCATGACCTTAGAATACCACAATGCACAACTCAAATGTATCTACACCTAAGATCTATTTAGTGGGCATATTTCAAGAACAAGCATACTTGTTCAACATAATACATAGGCTATAAATTATAACTCAAAAGTATGAAAATTTAGTATTACTATCCTTTCCCTTTCTTAGTGATAATTCACTCAATAGGGAACCAAAGTTTTTCAATACTTTCAAATATGGTTTTCACACACAAATTTATTGAAAACCAAAATGTGAAGAATACCTGGATATGTTACAGTTGCTGCAAATTCTTCTTCCTAACTGGAAATATTTGTAGATCTGAAACTTTATTCACATCTTCATCAGGTTCTTTTGACAAAGTCACCACCTCTCTTCACAAAGGACTGAACTTCAAGCAATATGAATCTCTTTCAAAGATAAATCTCCTTCTGAGTTCCTTTCACCGGTAGAGCACCACAGATCATGAAACTTCAGGTTTACTGCAATAATTTCTTTCTCCAGGTATGAATTCCATCAATATTTGAACCAAATGTTCAAATCAGCAAATAACATGACTCTGTGAAATATCATTCTGCAACTAGAGATTCAAAGTTCTCTCCAACAAAGTTGCCAATCTCATGGATTGTTTGATTGCAATCTCCCTACCTATGAGCATAATCTAACGAAATAAAGTGAAACCTTTGGCAAGCATGTTAGTCACTCTCCTAGTATCTCTCCCATTTGTGATAATGTTTTGGTACAAGAATATGTAATCATAGATAATCATGACAATCATATTCATCCTTCTCTCGATACTTTTCCTAGTCATGATGAAGGTATCTTAGTATTAGAAGATCCAATGATTGAGCATCATGAGAATCTTGTTCTTTCTCTCCCCCTACCTCTCCTACTTGGGAAGATATTTTTGGACAAGAGGATGAAATCATTAAACATTTCTTTTGAACGATAGTAAGATGGCTTGCTTAAAGTAAGATGATAAGGTCACCTTAGAACCCCCTTGATAGAAAATCATCAACAAGAAGTCAAATCCATTGAGGTTATGAACACACAATTTTCCATTAGATCTCCCTTGATTATTGGACCTCCTAAAAATCCTTTTGAACCTCCTAAAATTCCTTTAATTATTGGACCTACTAAGACTCCTTTTGGACCTCCTAAGAGTTTTATGGATTTATGTAGGAATACCGAGGATTTTGGTCATGTTGTTTGTGATAGGCTTCCCCACTACTTTTCCATGGCTACAAAGTCACACCCTAGCCCATGTCCTAACAAGATTTCAAGCACAATGCATTTGTATGATAGATCTTCTCTATCCTTTCCATCCACACTTCCACTATCAACTCGTGGGAATAAACCTACTCTAGGAAACTACAAAAGAATCTTGACTTTAGTCCCTTCAATCAAAAGGAATCTTAATGGCAAGACCAACTCTTGAGATCTAGTTATGAGGGCGTGTCATGTTAACAGGGAATCACTTAGTAGCTTTGACGAAATATAGAAATATCAATTTGGTTTCACTTAGTGTCTCTCAAAATGGAGCCTTAGATCATGGGAAATGGGGTTTTTAATGGTTGTGATCCTGGGAAGAATTCAATGGAAGGTATGTAGGGTGCCCTCTAGCCTACAACAAATACACTTTACAAGGGGCAGGTTGCTAGGGCTTCCTTTCTAGAAGTCATCAATTTTGATACTATCCCTTCTCTAGATATCAATCTAAAATCAAAGGATCACACAAGTACTGATAATAGAAGGATTGTTCAATATGCAGAAAAACAATTAAAATTAGATTTTGATGCCAAATTAATAAAAGAGTTGTGTGAAAATGAGGATTTTTTTGTTGAGAATGGGTTAATTGAAAGGTTCAACCACTTATGATTGAGCCTTCTAGCACTTCATAATTGGATAACCAATTCATGGTTTCCTCTAATGAAAGAAAAGCTAGAAATTTATCCATGTGCTAGTGGATTTTTCACTGTGTTTTTCATAGCAAGGAAGACAGAAACATAATTTTGAGTTATATTTAGTCATGGGGGGAAAGCATGTTGATGCTAAAATCTTGGCACCCTTACTTCAGTCCTTCCACTGAATCATTTACAGTCATGCCAATCTCAATTTTCCTTCCAAATCTCCCCTCCATTATTGATTTGAATCTTACTTTGAAGCAATTGGCAATTCCATTGGAAACTTTGTGACTACAAATGAAGAATCTACATATTTCATTCATACTACCTTTGCTCAAATTCTGGTGGAATTGGACACCTCCAAAGATCTTCCAATATAAATTATATTGAATGTCAATGGTCAAGGATGGTTGCAACCTTTAGAGTATGAAGGTCTTTCCTTTCGGTGCTGAAAATTTTATAAAACTGGGCATATTATGGTAGAATGTCCAAACATGAAAAACTAGATAAAGAGGGAAGCCTCATGGTGGAAAGATACATCTCCCTTACATTATATAGTCAAGAGGCAAGATTCCTCCTTAGATGCTAATAATTGTAAGGATAATATTGTATAGGATGATGAGTCCTTTTCAAACTTAGAGGTGGATAAAAGTTGCTTCAATAATACATTGTCAATCCCACTCTACAATCTACTCAAAGGAAAGGTAGGGGCACGGGGACAAAAACCCCATTAGAACTGCCAATGGCTAACAAGTGGCCACACACTCTAGAGCCCATGTGCAAATCTTTTAAGACTCTATCCCTACCGCCTTGGCTTATAGAAGACCAAAATATTGGGGTTAGTGCCAACAAATGGAATACAATGCAAAAAAGGAAAAGAAATGTCCTAAAAAGGAAGGAATATAGTCATAAAATGCATCTAAGATCCCATTCCAAACTCAGTGATAATTCCACAACTTAAAATTTTGTAGTGCTTGTAAAGTAGTCACTAGATTTTGTTGATTATCTAGATAGACACATAATGAATAGATGTCCAAGAAGCATATGCAAATTTTATTTTGAATTTAATATATGAAGTAGCCACTTACCTAGAAGAAAAAATGTATTATTATCATTAATTATCATTATTGCATTATCATCATTAATTATCATCTATCATTTATTATCCCATTATTAATATCATAATTATCTATTATCATTAATTAATCAATTTAAAATATTTTTTATTATTTAAGTGATTTGCGTTAGTTATCCATTTTAAATAAATTAATAAATTAAATCATTATCCCTTCACAAGTTTACTCATTCTTCAAATTAGTAACTCCCTCATCAAAAAATTGATTAAATAATTAATAAATTCATAATTATCTTCTCACAAGTAAACTCATTCTTAGAATTAGTAAATTTCTCATCTAATTATGTATTTAATAAATCAAATAATGCATTATTATCCTTTCAAGAGTTTAAAATAATAATTTTATTAAATAATTTTAGTTAACTCATGCAACTCTTCAAGTTAACTCTTGATCTTTTATCATATCTCTACAATATGATCTTTCAAAAGTCTATAAATTTATCATTTCACTCATCATTTTCATAATAACAAATCTATAAGAAAAATAATTTTATCAATTCTATATTTTAAAAATTATTAATGTTATGTTACAAAATTGAGCATACATACATCATTGAAGAGAAAATATATTGCAATCTATGGTAACTTTATTTTGTTTTGTTACTTTATTTTCTACTCAATATGAGGTTTGCAGTTTAAATTTGAAACTAGGGTTTAGAATCTTTGTTTTGAGTCCTAAGTATTATATTTTAGATTTATATTGCATACAATAAATCTAGATCCAAATCTCATGGAAGATCCAAATCTACTAGTAGATTTAAGGTGAAATGTTAGAACTATGACAAAATTGGACATTTAGGAAGAGATTGTAAGGAGGAGAAGAAGAATAAAATGTTAGATTCTAATGATGAGTCTAAGAGATCCTCCCATGATAAAGGTGATGCTTTTTTCATTGCCTTGGCTAATTATGCATTAGGTGTGTGGTTGATAGACTTGGGTGCCTCTTTCCATATGATGTGACATTGAGGTCAGTTTACAATATATGAATAATATGATGGTGGAAAGGTGTACCTAAGACATGATTCTCATCTGAATATTTTTTGTTGTGGTAGAGTCCTAATTCAATTCCCTAATGGATGAGTGAATGGAATCCATGGTATACTGCATATGCTTGGTTTGACATAAAACCTCTTTGTGTAAGTAAATTGAATGGTGCAAGTGTGAAAGTTATTTTCTCAAGTGGATGGTACAAGATGGTTATCTAAGAGTTATGGTTCTTACTAGGGATGTTTGAATTGACACTCTATTTTAGCTAGATGCATGCACAATTCAATGTAATAGTTCTTCTATTACTATAGTGAAGAGATATGTAGAATCTTCATTTTTTCCATTGCAACCAACAACAAAGAAGTGCATTGTGTTGTTATGATGGTCATGCTTTTAAGGTACCTAAGGGCGCTCATGCTTTTAAGACTAAGTTCTCAATATAGAAAATAATGTTCTGGCACTAAAGGATGGGTCATATAGGTGATAAGGGTTTAAGGACCCTAAAAAATAAAAACCTTATGAGGGGTCTAATTATTACAATATTGATTTAGATTTATTTGAACATTTTGTATATGGAAAATTAATTGAATTCAATTTTACTCTAGTTATCATAAATATTTTAGGGTGTTGGATTTAATTCATTCTAATGTACTATGTCCTATTAATGTTCCTTAAATTTCCAAATATTTTTATTTTATTTTTTTATTGATGACTGCAGTAGGACATGGGTATATTTCCTTAGAATAAAATCATAAGTCTCCAATTATTTTAGAGAGTTTAAGTTTCTTGTAGAGAATAAAATTAATAGGAAGATTAATATTCTGAGGACTAATAAGGGTGGTGAGTTTTGTTCAACATATTTTGATATATAATATAAGGACCATGGGATAGAAAGACATAATACAACCCTCAACAAAATGGAGTTTCAAAAAAAATGAATAGGACTTTGATGGAGAGAACTAGGAGTATGTTGAGTGGGGTTGGCCTAGAATTAAAAAATTGTATCACAATTTGTTACCTGGTTAACATGTCTCTTACATCAACTCTTGTTGATAAGACACCTATGTAAGTATGGTCAAAAAAATTATAATTGAGACATCTTTGAGTATTTGGTTGTGAGGAACACATGCATATTCCTAGGGAGAAGCAATCAAAGTTGGAGAACAAAGCTATAAAATGTATCTTCATTAGCTATGGTTTTGGTGTGAAAGGATACAAGCTTAAAGATCTTTTGGATTAGAGACTTTTCTATAGAAATTTTTTTCTTCCACAGTATTATATTTAAAAAAGTACATGAAAAGAAAGATGTGGTTCAACTAACCCCAAAGACTAAGAAAATTGAATCAAAACCCCATGAAGGACCTAAACACAAAGAGAGCTCAAATAGTTCTAAAGAAGAGATAGAACCTCCACCTCGGTCATTGAGGAGGACTAATTGGAAAAGATAACAACTAGAAATGTATATCCCCCTCTTATTGAAGATGTATTTTTCATTGATTAATAACATTGATGAGCCTAGGATTGTTAAGTAAGCTATGGGTATGGATGATGTAGAGTCCTAAAAGGTGATCACAGATGAGGAGATGACTTCTTTAAAGAAAAAAACACATGGGACATAGTACCTTTTCTTGATGAATGAAATCCTATTCGATGCAAATGAATGTTCGAAAAAATAGGGTATGATGACAATGTTGAGAAGTACAAGGCAAGATTGGTTGCTAAGGTTATTCCCAAGTTGAGGGAATATATTATGGTGAAATTTTCTCCCCAGTAGAAAAACTAACATCCATTTGATTTCTATTGTCTTACTATGGTGTATGGTCTTGAGTTTGAGAAATTGAATGTGAAGACAATATTCCTTCATGGTGATTTGGAGGAAGAGATTTATGTAACACAACCTGAGAATTCTATTGAGAAAGATAAAGAAAATTTGGTTTGTAAGTTGGAGAAATATTTGTTTGATGTTAAGTAATATTCTAATATGTGGTACTAAAATTTATTTATTTTTGTGTTAAGTTTGGGATTTTTGAGATCCAAATTAGATCATTTCATCTAAATAAGATGGACGATGATTGTATACTCATTATTATGTTATATGTTGATGACATGTTTTTTGATAATGAGAAAAGTTTGATTTGTGATTTAAAGTCTTAGATTTTAGAACAGTTTGAGATGAAGGACTTAAGGATAGCCAGGTACATCTTGGGGATGGAGATCAAAAGAGATAAGAGTGAAAAAAATTGGTTGACATTGAGTGAGTAAGTGAACTCAATGTTGGAGAGGTTTAATATGATAGATTGCATGCCAATATTTTTATTATGATGGGGAAAAATTTATCTATTAAGTAGTGTCCAATTTCTCTTAGTGAGATGGAGGATATGAACAGAGTACCTTATGTTAGTGCAATCGAGAGTCTGATATATGTTATGGTCTATACAATACTAGATATTTATTGAGTAGTGGGAGTCCTTAGAAAATTTATGGCTAATCTTTGATGAGTAAATTGGGATGTAATGAAAAGGATCTTTAGGTAGTTGCATTGTACATATAAACCTTTCTTATGTTATCATAGTTATCCTATAGCATGGTGAAATGGTGAAAAATCGGTGCATCAATATGGAATGGGAAAAATGGGGTTATGATTGACCTATCTTCCACTATTTCATTAGGAAATGAGATCCACACATAGAATTTTTGTATAACCCTTAGGTGAGTCAACTCAAGGTGTGAATATTTAGATTTTCTTATGATTGAAGGATGGGGGTCAAGGTCAAACAACACTTTAGGGAGAAAAACTAAAAATAGTAAACTAACACCAAAATGCAATTTAACACTTGGAACAACAAGATTAAACTCAATACTGACAGAACCTACAATCGAATTGCAGATCAGAGAAGGGCATATCTGAGTGTACCTTTCACCAAAAGTCTATTTATGAAGTTGATCTAGGACTCATTTTCCCATGGGAAAATGGGTCCTTTGTTAGGTTTTTTCTGCAACTTTCAGGAGCCTCTGGTCCTATCTTTGCACTTCCAAATTCTCTAGGTTTCAATGTCGAAAAGTCAGAAATAAATTTTGTAGATGAGTTTTTGTGAGATGACAACTTTTATGACAAATTTTTGTAACTTTTTCAACTTCTTCAATTTTTCTCTTCAAGAGATCTTCAAGATTTCTTCCACCTAGATCTACAAACACAACATGAAAGGGAAAAAAATTGTGTTTTTGGTGAATGGAGGTTTACCTTAGTCAAACCCTGTTTTGGTAATCAAACCTTTAAATGAAATGAAACATGAAAAATGGAATGAAGAATGAACAAATCTATGTTACCACTCAAAAAAACCTTGAATAAACCTTGGAATGTAGATCAGCAACTTGCATGAAATGGATTCAATGGATGTAGATCTTGAACTTTCAATCTTGTTTGAAATAATGGATTTTAATGCTTGAATGGATCATGAAACCCACATCACCATATTAGCTCCAAAAACATGCATGATGCAAGAAGACTTTGACGTAAAAATTGGATCTTGAATGCTGTAATAAAAATTTGATAATTCTTCTCTTGAATTCCTTTGATTTCTCTTGAAATCTCATAAAATTGCTAGGTGCTTCTCAAAATATTCTAGGTAAAACATAGTGAAATAACCTTATATTTATAGGTATGTATCCTCAATTTCCCAAAATTCAAATATCACAAGCCGACATCTGAATATACACTTAGAGATATTAAAATCTCCCCAAAAACATAATTTAAATTTATGTCCTAAGGTCAAGGGAGGACCCATTCGCCCATGGGAAAATGGGTCCCAAGTCCACAAACCTAGGACACACATTGCTCAATGAGAAGTGTTATGTTAATGAATTAATGAATGTTGGGTTTCCTCTTCAAAAAATATAATAAAATAGGCTTGGTAAATGAATTAAGGGTCAAATTAAGCCAAAATTAAGCTCAATTAATTAAAGGAGCCTAAATAAGTGTGAAAGTGTAAAGGGGTACACTTTACAACACTAAATTAAGGCATAATTAGGTCCAAATTAACTAGGAGGTCCCAAACAAGTGTGGAAATGTAAAAGGGATACATTTTTCTACAGTACATTTAGCCCCCACTTTAGTGAGAGGATGACCTTGCATAAAACTCACACTAAAGTAGACATTCAAAACATATGTATGCAACAACAACAATATTACTCAATCATATAACACCAAAGACTAAAAACAAAAGTAAAAATAAAAAAGGGCGGATCAAGCCTCAACTGTTTGTCCAACTCGATGTGGATCAAGCCTTAGTTGTTTGTCCAAAAATGTTCACAAGAAGAACGCAATGTCCACTATGCAAACAATAACACACACTCACTTTGGGCTAATGGAACTCTGGTTGTCCACTAGGCGAGCCCCCAAGGGTGACAAATGAGAGAATCTTATTAGGCTTCCATACCATATCAAATCTATATCTCCATAACTTTGATAAGGCACCTAAAAAATATGAACTTCAAGCTTCATAAGGTTAACAAGTTGTATTATGCTAAATGCTATGGAAAAAATATAAATCAAGTTTTTTCAAAGGGATTTCACTTAGTTCATGTGAGGTCTCCTCTTAGGTAACTTTGTGCCTATTGTCTCCAAGAGAGGACAAGTCTAGGATAAAAGATTCGCAACTTAGGGAATGCAACACGTAGCATCACCACTAAGAGGAATTTGTATTCCAAGAAATATCACACTCTTGGAGGACATCAAACCCAATGAAACCACCAAGAAAAAAATGCATCACAAGAAGAAAGAAAATTGCACAATGAAACATAAGGAATGTCAAAATTTTCAAAAATAATAATGCCAATGTATACCCCACTTTAAAGAAATTTCTAACACCATTGTTGTGAGAAATTTGCTTTAAAGTAGAAAATAATCAATGCTAAACAATAAAGGAGACATGAGAGCTTACTCAGAAATCCCTATGCCAAGTCATATGTTTCCAAATGAAGCTACGTCATGAAAAGAGAGGGGTTTCCCCCGACATGAAATCCCAAAATAACACATAAGGGATCCACAGATTCAGGGTCAATATGTCTTTGCTACAATGTTGTTATAGAGCTTGGAAATGTCATTATTCCCCAAATACTCATGGAATAGGAAGAATGACACATGGAGAGAGAAAACAAAGAAAAATATTTTGGGTCAACATGGAAGAGACCTAAATTTCTTGACACCTTGCATCATCCCCAAAAGGAAAACACAAGACAAAGAAAAAGATAATTTTTTACAACATATAGAAGAATGTAGGTACAAATAGAGGAAACACATGAAAAGATACATCAAACAAAATAGTATGGGGGATCACAGTATGCACATACAATCATACAAATAACATGTAAAATAAAATAAAGTGAGACTAATAAGGAACATGCAATTCAACCCATAGTAGGTCGTCTGCATCCCAATGTTGTTCAGTACATGCAAAAGGCATATAACTAGAGAAAGGGACAACATCAAGTTACAAACTAGGAAAATGCTATATAACCTCTTTCCCCCACTAAGTGAAAGAAAAGGATGAGCTGAGATGATTGATGAGAATGAGCTCCTTGCAATATAGAAAATGATTTTCAATGAATGTTAAACATGCAATAGTGAGTATGCTATGATCCTACAACTATTACATGGAAAGGAGAAAAGTGTATGCTTTAAGGGACTATCTCTATCATATCAAATTTACCAAGGATCCTCCTTAAAGCATGACACTCATCAATACAATGTCCAACAACTCTATGATATTGACAATGAGATGTTTGTGTTTTTATGTTTTGGATCTGAATTTTCTTTGATAGGTGGTAATGTTAAGAGTCCTTTATTAAGAAGTATGTGTAATTTCCTTTCAATAAAAGACATGGGACAAGGTAATTTTAGCTTCTTGAGTTTGTAAGGCCTTTGTTGTGTGATTTTTGGAGGAGGACCTAAGATGATCCTATCATCCTTGTGGGACATTACTTCATCATTATGAGGGAGGACATTTGTATCCTTAGAAGATGTGGAAGGATAAAGATTTTGGTATCCTAGTCCTTTAGTGTCTTCAATAGGAATTTGCTCTAAAATTTTGTGAATTTCATGCTCATTAGTTATGTCACATCCTTGTTTAGTTAAGATCTTAAAGCCTTGGCCATAAGTCTCTTCTAGGTTGATGGGTGTGTTGGTCACTTTATTAACATAAGATGGATAGGTATACACTTGCTTAGAGGAGCTAGGTTCACTCATTGTTGGAGTTTTAGGCTTGGTTTGTGACTCAATTTCAAGATGTAAAATACCAAACATCTCAAGTGGTGGAATAGTAGGGGGTGTTGGTTGTTGCATGGAAGGGTAAAAGGATGCATTGCTTTCAAGATTGTTAAGGCAATTGTTTATGAAATTGTTCATGTTATCATCATCTTCTCCAATGATGTCAACTTCATGGGGACATTCATTAGGATTGGATTGGGCATGATTAGGTTCTATTGCATTAGGACCATTTCCAAAAACACAACTTGAAACATCAGCCAAAGATATTAAGACTTCCATAGATTACCAATGCACATGTCCATTATGAAGGAATGAATTGAAATGAAAATTTTCAGATCTTAAGCAAGATAATTTTTTTATTATGCTATACAAAAACCTAAAAATAATGTCTTGTAAATACAATTTTGAATTAACACAATGCACTAAATTTATCAAATGAAGCTTAATATGATCAATTTGAGATAACAAAAATTCTACAAACTATAACAAAAAAAAATATAGAAAAAGAGGATTTTAATGCCCAAAAATACAGGAGAAATCCCTAATCAAGGACTCATTAACCCATGGGCGAATGGGTCCTAGCTGAGGGTTTTGAAAAATGAAGTTACAAATTTATGAGTTGATTCCTATGGCTTTCAAATTTTGGACTAAGACAAGTGGTTACAGTTTGATTTTTTTGTAAATTTAAGTCTAAATGCAAATACAAAATAGTGATAAATGACAAACTAGGAGACCTAATTTGATGTGAAATTTTGATTCAATTTTGTAATGCAAATGAATGATGATGCAATGTTATATAAATTCTCTGCAAAATGACTATTTTTTTGGTATTTTCTAATTTTTAAAAGATGCAAATATGCAATCCTAAAACCCTAAATGAAATGTAAACTAATGCAAGTTAAGCAACCCTAAATGAGATTCAATTCAATGCAATGTAATGCAAATGAATGAAAATCTACATCTTGGGCTGAAATAGACTCCAAAATCAGAAAGAAATAATGCTCAAACATCAAGTTCACCAAAATTAAATGGTGAAAAATAGGTGCATCAAGGAAAATGGGGTTATGATGGACCTATCTTCCTCTATTTCATTAGGAAAGAATTTCCTTACAACCATTAGGTGAGTCAACTCAAAGTGTGAACCTTCAAATTTCCTCATGATTGAAGGACGGGGGTCAAGGTCAAACAACACTTTGGGGAGAAAAACTAAAAATAGTAAACTAACACCAAAATGCAATTTAACACTTGGAACAACAAGATTAAACTCAATATTGATAGAACCTACAATCAAATTGCAGATCAGAGAAGGGTAGATCTCAGTGTACCTTTCACCAAAAGGTAGTTTTTGAAGTTGATCTAGGACTCATTCGCCCATGGGTGAATGGGACCTTTATTAGGGTTTTTCTACAACTTTTGAGGGCCTCTGGTCATATCTCTACACTTCCAGATTCTTCAAGTTTCAATGTTGGAAAGTCAAAAATAAACTATGTAGATGAGTTTCCATGAGATGACAAATTTTTGCAACTTTGTCAACTTCTTCAATTTTTCTCTTCAAGAGATCTTTAATCTTTCTTCCACCTAGATCTGCAAACACAACATGAAAGTGAAAAAAATGTTTGTTTTTGGTGAATGGGGGTTTGCCTTGGTCAAACCCCGTTTTGGTAATCAAACCTTGAAATGAAATGTCCATGGGGAATGAAGAATTCAACAACCATGCTGGCCTCACCAACAAACCCTGAATAAACTCCTAGAATGGAAGATCAACAACGGCATGAAATGGATTCAATGGATGTGATCTCAAAATTTGAATCCTTTGCCTGAATGAATGAGAAGACATCCTTAGCACAACATTGCAATTCAGAATTATAATTTATCCTCAATTTCCCGAAATTCAAATATCACAAGCTGACATCTGAATATACACTTAGAGATATTAAAATCCCACCAAAAGCATAATTTAAATTTAGTTCCTAAGGTCAAGGTAGGTCATGGGCGAATGGGTCCCAGGTCCATAAACCTAGGACACACATTGCTCAATGAGAAGTGTTATGTTAAGGCATTAATGAATGTCGGGTTTCCTCTTCAGAAAATGTAATAAAATAGGCTTGGTAAATGAATTAAGGAGACAATTAAGGAAAAATTATGCTCAATTAATTAAAGGATCCCTAAATAAGTGTGAGTGTATAAAGGGATACACCTTACAACACTAAATTAAGGCACAATTAGGTTGAAATTAACTATGAGAGACCAAACAAGTGTGAGAATGTAAAAGGGATACATTTTTCTACACTACACATGGATAGACATTATGTTTTTGTTCATGGATTCATGGATTCAAATTGGGCTAGAGATATCAACATCAAAATACTTACCAATGGATGTGCTTTCACTATGTCTGGTGGTGCCTAGTAGGATAGGTGACATTAACATTGCTATCCTAATTCATTTCATGTGTCTTTTTGTTTCTTTGAATGTGTTCTTAGGGACACGAGAGACTAAATATTTAATATTTATCTTATGAAAAATTGTAATTGCATTCATAGAGGTGGACACATGTTTAGTAGCAGTTGCAAAGCATCTTGGAGGAATATTTAATTTTGGAACTTACTCTATGATCTGTTAGGATCTATGAAAAAAGTTGCTTAGCAAATGTTAATTTATGTAAATGGGATTTAATGTCTTAAACTAAATTTTTAAGTTCTTAAAAATACATTAAATAAATTAGAACAATAGGAATAATAACATAGAAGAGAAGACAAAGACAATAAATTGATAACAGAGTTCACCAAAATAGCTACGTCTTTTGGTCCCTCTCCAACGAGTGACCGATCCTTGATTATGCTTCAAATGCTAGTTTATAAAGCACCTTCAATCTGCTACAAATTCTTTACAAAGTCTCCTCGGATGATAATGAAATGAAGAAAATTCCCCTCCTTCAAGTACAAATTAACTTGGTGTAAAGCCTCTCGTAGCTATTTGCACAAAGTTGAAATTATCTCATCATCTGATTCCCAATACCTCTAAGGCCCTTCATACCCCTTTAAATACATCTTCATATGCCATATAGGGGGTTAACAATATGATTTCCATATATCTCCCCCCCTAAATTGAGTCCCTTATCTCCTATAAGATCAGGCCTTGCAAATTACATTATAACAAAGCTAATTATTGCATATTCTATATTGAATACCATGTGTGGCTCAATGGTAAATAGAAGGGATGTTTATTTTTTAGGTTGAAGGTTCAAACCGTCAACCCCTCCATTTTTATATTATCCATTGGCATATTTACTAATTTAATTAGGTAATAACACCCTCCAATTCCACCAAATATGTGTGGCATAGTGGTAATTGGGTGGAGTTCATGGGGGGAGGTCAGTGGTTTGAACCGCTTGACCCCCCAACTTTCCCTTCAGACTTCTTTAAATAGAAGTGCCTACTTATATATCTCTGAGGATATGGCATGGTCTATTGGTGGTGCATGAGTGTAGTGAGGGGGAGGTCTTGGGTTCGAGCCTCACCAACAAAATTTTACCAAACCAAACAATCGTCGAAGTCAATGTGGGGTGCCACGTGGCATCCAATGATTGGGCCACGTGGTACAATTTAATTCACCACCTCATTGACATGTGTCATTCCATCATTGGTCCATGTTGCAAGCTATGTTGATTAGACTGCCACATCACTAGCCACGTGTCAAGCCACGTCATCAACTGACATTGTTCATGCCACATCAGTATGTTGACGTCAGCATTTGTACTATCCTGGTCAACCTTTTTCCCACAAACTTTGACTGGCCATAACTTTTATGTACAGACTTCGTTTGATGTGATTCAAGTGGTGTTGGAATCATCTCGACGAGCATTTCGACATGGCA